>GG745330.1:1803017-1828827 GCA_000151295.1 Allomyces macrogynus ATCC 38327
AGCTTTTTTCTTATTTGTACAGACCCTCGTCCCCCGCCAATCCTCTCTTCGAACGAAGAATCATTGGAGGTAGGCATTGTCTATGATTTGAAGTTAGTAAAGGCCTAATCAAGCTGCCGTCGGCGGCTTAATAGAAGCCAATTGATGTTTCGAAATGAAATGAACGGGAAGGCAGCTCACAAGGCCGTAGGCGCCCGACCAAAAGCACGCGCGGTCCTTGCGGATCGCCCTCGGCGATCCCGGGCACGCGCGTGGGCGTGGGCACGGGCGCGACGATCACGCGCCGGTCGGCCCCGGGCACGGTCACGTCGGCACCGATCATGACGGCGTCGGGGCCGGTCACGATCAAGAGCGGCATCTTCCGGCAGCCGCGGATCCACGGGAAGCCCGGGACGGGCCAACAGGCCAAGATGTGGACGGCCGGGGCGAACCCCGTGCGCAAGCCCAAGGGCACGCGCAAGCGCACGACCGTGCACCAGACGGTCGTTGTGAACAAGATCGGTGCGGCACCGCGCAAGCGCAAGACGACGGCCGAGCTGCTGCGGGACCGGATCAACGCGCTCCCCGTCGGGTCGCCGCTGCGTGTCACCTACGAGCGCCGGCTCGCGCGGCTGCAGGCGGCCAAGACCGGCGGCGCGGCGGGGCAAAGGCCCAAGACGTGGTCGGCGGGGATCCCCAAGCTCGGGCGCAAGCCCGGCAAGATCGTGCGCAAGCCCAAGAAGGTGCGCAAGACCGTGGTCGTCGTGAAGAAGCACGGCGGCGCGCCGCGCAAGCGCAAGACAACGGCCGAGCTGCTGCGGGACCGGATCAATGCACTGCCCGTCGGGTCGCCGCTGCGCGTCACCTACGAGCGCCGGCTCGCGCGCTTGAACAAGGCCAAGACCGCGACACTGTCGACGCCCCTGACGCAGCCGAAGCGTACGCATCATTTTATGAGTCTGATTTGACGAGCCGATCGCGTGGGTTGATGGACAGGAACTGACGCTCCCGTTGTTTTGTCCACCGGATCTAGTCATGTCGCTCGCCGGTTCGGGGTACGATTACGCGTCGTTTGACGACGCCTGGGACGAGACGTACGACGACATGTGGGAGGACAACTACGACGAGGGCTTCTCGGTGTCCGAGGACGCGGCCTACGAGGGCGACGACATGTGGGAGGACATGTACGACGACGAGGGCTTCTCGCTTGAGGACTCGTACGACGAGGACGCGGTGGCCGACGACGAGTACGACGGCGGCGACTTCTCCGTGTCGGAAGACGCGTACGACGGCGGTGATTTCTCGGTCGAGGATTCGTACGACGAGGACGCCGCGGACGATGACGCGTACGACAGCGGCGATTTCTCGGTCGAGGACTCGTATGACGAGGATGCCGCTGACGACGAGTACTAAGGCGCGTAATGCGACGCGCCAAGAGTATGTCGTCGAGGACCGTGTCGGGCGGGCGAGTGAGCGATTGTCGACGCCGCCCATCTCGCTCTAGCGTTGGATTTGTTTGTTTTCTGGTGCCCAAGGGTGGGCTGCTTGCTGGTCGAGCAGCTTTAGTCGTATTCGTCGAGGTGATAGTGTATTGGTTTCAATAGTATCATTCATATCTGCGGGCGGAATACGAATCGACGTAGTTGCATTGTCCTTCTCGTCATGGCAATCGTGCGGCCTCTGGTCAGTGATTCCCAGGCCACAGTCTTCAGAACGTCATTTGGCTTGCCCTGCCGTTCCCCCGTTATGGTTGAGAGACTCGACTTTGGAGCTCCAATCGCGTGTGATGAGTGTCATGGTCTGCAATAGCACGTCGTCATCATGGACAACACCCGCACAACAACATATTCCTTTCGCTGAATTTGAGGTTCTCCACCTGATACTACCTATTCATGTGGGCAGACTTGGCGCGAGCGGGCGGAAGGACGACTCGATGCTCGCCTCAAATCCACCAACAGTAGTGCCGTGAGCGTAAGAACGCATAAGAAAGGCAATGAAGACCGCCATCGTCTCCCTTTAGAGCGGCACTTCCAGGGCCGACGCGTACCGCGCGCCATGATGGCGACAGCACCGGTTGCGGCGCTGCCGCCGGACCGACAGAAAGCCGGTGCGAGACACTTTGATCAAGAAACGCGTTTATCACGGGTGTGCGCGTCCCAAGGCGGGGCCTCTCCTCGGCCGGCTCGGGCAAGCAGGGCGCACACGCGCACACGGACGTTCTCTGCAGGTTCCCACGGGTGTGCCGTGTGCAGGACAGCGGCTGCCTCGCATGGTGGCCGAGGCACGTCTCGCGCCCTTGTGGTGAAAGAGCGCGTGCAACCCAACCGTGATCAGTTCCCACCGGCCGCGGTTCCCACCTGCTCCTGGTCCGCGGATGACACCTCGAACGTCGAAGCACGCACGCGCGCTCGACACCGACGCCGCGCTGCCCTCCTCCACACACACGCGCGCGCGCAGGTCGCCTCCTGCACGAACCACCGCTGCACGCGCGCCGGCGACCCTACAAATACCGCCCGCCGCCCGCCGCGGTCTGATTCTCCAGGCTCTTCGACACTCTCTTGGACTCCTCGCTACTCGCCGCCGGCCGTCGAGTACTGTCCCGACTCTCTCTCGACTTCCCAACCACCTCCCACCATGAAGGTCCAGGCGCTGTTCCTGCTCGCGGCTGTGACCGCACTTGTCGCTGCCGAGCCAAACCCAATCAAGCCGGCGTTTTCGTCGTCCGAGGACGCGATCATCGAGGACGTGGCCGCGTCGACTGACGGCGCGCCCGCGCCCGTGACGACGGCGCCGCACCTGACGGTCGCCGCCGCGCTCAAGAAGCCGAGCAAGCACATCAAGCGCGGCAAGCCCGTCGTCAAGCGCAGCATCAAGCACCTGACGCCCGAGCAGAAGAAGAGGCTGCAGGCCAAGCTGCGCGCGCGCAAGGCCAAGCTCGCTGCCAACAAGCACGCGGCCGTGCGCAAGGCCAAGAACAAGGGCGTCAAGGTCGCGTCGGCGATTCGCGGCGGCAAGCCCATCAACAAGTCGAAGAAGCCCCGCAAGGCCATCAAGCGGCCGGCGGCGCGCCGCCCCCGCACGACGATCGCGCAGCTGCAGGCCAAGATTGCCTCACTGCCCGCCGGCTCGCCGCTGCGCGCCCGGTATGAGCGGCTCCTGGCTGCCAAGACCAAGCCCAAGACGGCAACGCGTACGTTTTGCTTGGAAATGCCGTTTGCCATCCATGGCCCAAAAACTGACGCGCTTGTCTTTCACCGTCCCACCAGTCATGTCGACAGCCGCCGCGCCCGGCGCGCGCAAGCCGGCCCCGCGCAAGGCGCCTGCCGGGCTCGTGCCGTTTGTCGACCCGCCCTTCCCTGCCGCGATCCAGCACGGTGCAGACGGCTCGGTGCGGCTCGTGCGCAAGGGCTTGACCAAGGGCCACGGTGTGATCCACAAGTACGGCTTCCAGACGGCCAAGCCGCTTGCGATCCCGGCCGGGACCAAGTACGTGACGTTCGTGGCGCAGATCAAGGCGCAGGCCAAGAAGCCCGTGCAGCGCAAGACCAAGCCCGGGATGAAGACGCCGCCGCCGGCGTGCCACAAGTCCGACACGGCCATCACCGTCTTCCACGGTGGCAAGCCCCTCGGCGGCCTGCGGTTCCCCAAGGGGTCGCACGGGTCGAGCAAGTACGAGACGCTGCGTCTGCGCGTGCCCGTCTCCAAGCTGTCGGCCACGTCGGCGCCGATCACGCTGCAGGCCGCGCACGACCACGCGTCGACGACCAAGTGCATGGACCACTCGATTCTGCAGCTCAAGGGGTTCAAGGTGCAGTTCCACGACAAGCTGCCCGCCAAGAAGACGGCGCACGCCGGTGCCAAGGCCAAGTTCTCCGTCTCCGAGTCGGGCTACGACTACGCGTCGTTTGACGATTCGTGGGACGAGTCGTACGACGACATGTGGGAGGACAACTACGACGAGGGCTTCTCGGTGTCCGAGGACGCGGCCGACGAGGGCGACGACATGTGGGAGGACAACTACGACGAGGGCTTCTCGGTGTCCGAGGATGCGGCCTACGACGGCGACGACATGTGGGAGGACATGTACGACGACGAGGGCTTCTCGCTTGAGGACTCGTACGACGAGGACGCGGCGGCCGACGACGAGTACTAGAGCACACGTGCGCGTGGTGCCAGGTCGGAGTGGATTGTGTCAAGCAAGCGTTGCTCTTTGCTGATGTCTCGCTCAGACCTCTTTTGCGAGTACTACGGCGGCGATTTCTCTGTCGAGGATTCGTATGACGAGGATGCCGCTGACGACGAAGACTAAGGCGCGCGAATCGATCGCGTGGCGGCGGGTCTTGGTGGTTAGGGTCGAGAGAGTGTTGTATTCTTGCCTTTCTTCCGCCTGTGCCCGTGAATGCTTGCTGGTCGAGCAATCGGAGTTGTCTTGAGTGGACGGGTGTTTCTTCTTTTCATTGATTTGAACCGCTATAAATGCCTTAGTGTGCCCATCCGGTTGTTTTGCTCTCCATTACTTGGCTGTGCGTGGTCGACATCCATTTCCGCCTTGCCAAAGCTCCTTTGCACCTTTTTGAATCGGTGCTTGTGGAGCTCAAGGCGACGGTCCTATTCTTCCCTTCTCCGTCCACCTCTGCCCAGCCGTCTCAAACGACCATCTTCATGAATTCATTAAGCGGCAAAAAAATATATATTATGATTTCATTGTGAGTGATCCTTTCCACCCATTTTCCGTTCAAGGGTGGAATTGTTCCGCATGGCTCGAGCAGTGTCAGGCCAGCAGAGCACCAGGCACACCGCGCCCAGCCCGCCCGCTTTCGATCTACTGTACTGTCAGTTTCAACCCTGGTCCGACCGCTGATATTTTCTCAACTTCTGGCTCTTTGTTCCATGTATTGGTGTTGCTCATTGGTGGTTCTGGTCGATTGAGCAACAACCACTGTAACTCGCGATCAGTGCAGCACCAGTAGTAATTGTGGTTTGTGGTCGGACCATGCCCCCTGTTGGACGAGCCTGCCCGCGCGCCGTTCTCGTACGTGCAGGCGTTGAATTGAATCGCATATGTGTTTATCGCAACGCTCTGCAAACTGCTTGCATGCTTCTGTAGTATGCCAGGTTGATGGCTGCTGATGACACCTGTTGGTGCTTGCACTCTATCAGCTTCACTTCTAACCTGCCCGCTGATACTTTTCAACCTCGACGCTCACCGTTCCACCCATCTTTGGTCACCAGACGGCTCTGGTTGATCGCAAAAACCTTGACACGGTGCAGCTCAGGTGGAATGCTAGACAGTCTGGCTGACACCAGTGGGGTTTGCCAGAAACGGATTTGCATCGTCGACCAGCAGTGGTGTGGCACGCTAACGACGTGAGCGCGGCCACATATTTCTGAGAGTGGGAGGGAGCAGACGGTGTTGTCTTGGGAAATTTCTTTTAAGTCTGCTAGATCCCTAATTGGCGGACAGATGCATTGTGATCATGGTCTGCTCCCACCAACTTGATCCAAGTCAGGATTGTTGGCAGCAGCTAGGTGAAGGAGGAGGAGAAGGAATGGATGAGCGCAGGGTGGGCCAAGAGCCTGGGCAGAAAGTGTATATTGAGGGGCCTCATCATCAGTGGTCATGTTGCTGTCAGAATTGTTGGTGGGGAGAGGGAAGTGTGGCATCATTGGGGACTGTAGTTCCTCGTCCTTGCTCATGTCCTTGATAATCGCCATGGCCATGTTGCATGGCACTGTCAGCATGACTGAGCTGGATGAGGAAGGCAAGCATGGTGACAGCAAAATCACACACTTGGATGCAGTTGAACACAATGATTGGTGCAGTAGCAACATGATTCAATTGAGTGGACAAGCAAGCACGAATTACCAGATCAAGGAGTCAAAAGGAACCACATGGCCCATGAACAGTGTCAGGACTTGAAAATGCAAAACCATCAAGCTCACACTTGACTGAGCTGCACAATGTCACTGGGCTAACTGGCATTGGTGGCGGATCAACGACCATCCAGTCGTCATCCATCATTGTTGCTGTGGTCACAGCACCACATTTCAAGTATCACATGCAAGGGGCTCTTGGGAGCCATGGTTGGCACACAGTCTGCATGCAACTTGCACCATGGCATGGCAAACAGGAGCTGCGCCAGATCGTTCAGCTTAATGTTGCATGCTGCAGGCTGCTTACATGGCATGGACAGCACATCAAGTGTGGGGAGCGCCAGGATCGGGTCAGGGGTGGGCGGTGCGTGTGGAAGCATGGGGAAGATGGGTTGCAAGGGTGTGGGTGAGGATCTGCTGCCAACGTCAATGATGCTCAATGTGTCTGAGTTAGACAGGTCAATGGGCGGTGCAGGGCTCAGCATGTTGGAGATGACAATGAGTTGTGCAGGACTGGGCGTGTCTGCAGTGCTTTGGTGCAACAGTGCAACTTGATCAGTCATTTTCAGGCCACAGCAAGATCACAGACCAAGCATTGGAAGTATTCAATCCAGGACGACCACAGGCCGCTTGGGCGTCTGCGTGAGCCGCAACCACAAATCACCAGAACCAGACTTGATCCATGATGCAGCGCGCGTGGGCTCCTGGCCAGTTGCCAAGCTGCTCTCACTAACAACGCTGGGTAGATGGGCTGCAGTGACATTTTACAGCACACAACAACCCCATCATTTCATCGTCACTCGAAAGCAAATCGATGACGGCGCACGGCTTTGGCTGCGACGTGCGCGACGAACTTGGTGCGTCCTTTTGCAGCGTCAATTTGGCCGTCTTGCGCTTTCCAGGTGCAGAGGGTTTGGACAGGAAAAAGGCGCCGATGGGTGCTTGCAGCTTGAGCGAGGGTTTGCGTGCCTTGACGTCGAAGAAGGAGCTGAGCTGTGACTGGATCTTGGCGGCGGCGGCGATGCACGGCGGCCCGACATCTTTCTGCGTCCGCTGACTCACTTCGGGGTGGGATCGCCGACGACGGGCGCGGGCTCGCACAGTGGTCGGTCCAGGCTGCGGGGGCGTGCAGCAAAATGCAGCGAGTCGCGTCGATGTGCCGTGTGTGCTCGCGTGGCGGTCCAAATTGTTGGTCTTTTGGTATTGGTTTGCGGTGGTCGGCCGAGGCGGTGGAGAAAATTGATGTATGCGGGAGAAGATGCTGCCATGGCCATCGTATTGCAAGCCTGAGGCCGCGTGTGCGTGATGAAGCGCATCTCCACCGCATCCAGCAGCCAAGTCAACATTGCTTGCGAGGTGGCCATCTCGACGTTGACGGTATTCCGCTCCATCAATCCGGCAATCACCATGGGCAAGTGGACCGACAAGCTCTACATCACGCACTCGGAATGGAGCAACGCTCACTCGGAGGGCGGCCTCAACTTTGGCGGCGCCAGCGGCAAGAAATCGAAATCCGCCTTCAAGAAGTTGCCCTTCCACGCGTGCGCACTTACGCTCCAGTCCTTTTCCGACCCGGTCTGCACGCGCGATGGCGTTGTGTTTGATCGCGAGTAAGTATTCCGTCGAGTGCGAGTTCTTCATCGGATGGTGTGGTCGTGGGCGCGCTGTAATCGCGACCACCGTCCCGTCACCCTGCAACATCCACCCTACGGCCAGATGCTGACCAAATGCGCGTTCATGCCTTTGTCAGAAACATTCTGCACTGGCTCAAGGAAAACAAGTCGATCAATCCCGTCACCGGCGCGCCGCTCGACCCATCCGACCTGATCACGCTGCACTTTCACAAGAACCAAGACGACGTCTACCACTGCCCGATCACGCGCAAGGAGTTGACCGACGCGTCGCACATTGTCGCCATTGCCACCACGGGCAATGTCTACTCGTACGAGGCCGTCAAGCAGCTCAATATCGACGCCAAGCACTGGAAGGACCTGCTCGACGATGCGACCCCGTTTACCCGCCGCGACATTATCGTCATCCAGGACCCGCAGGATCTGTCAAAGCGCAACTTTGAAGATTTTTGGTTCCTTAAGCACCGCGCCGAGTTTGAGCGGCCCAGCTCGGCACAGCAGTCGATGAACCTGTCCGGGCTCGCGACCAAGGTTCTGCAGGAAATGGCCTCGACCAAGGTGGAGCCCGTGCGCGGCGTCGTGACCACGGCGCAGGTGCAGGCGGCGGCGGCGGCCAAGGCCGCCAAGGGGAACACGTCCGAATTCAAGGCGAATACGGCCGCGTCGACCGGCCGGCTCGCGGCCGCGTTCACGTCGACGGCCATGGACGTGCACACCGACTCGGAGCGCGTGGAACTCAAGGACGACGAGTTCATGTACCGCGAGTTTGCCAAGGAGATCGGCGAGGCGCGCAAGGACCCGCCCAAGGGGAAGAAGGGCGGCAAAGTTGACCAAGGGCACGGTTATGTGCAGCTTAAGACGAATATCGGCGACTTGAACCTCGAACTGTATTGCGCGCAGGTACGTGGCAACTTCGTATCGCATTGGTCGTCGCGTTTGCTCAAACTCATAATGCGTTCTTCGCTCCAGGCCCCGCAAACGTGCCACAACTTCTTGTCTTTGTGCTCATCGGGCTACTACGACGGCGTCTCGTTTCACAGGAGCATTCCCGGCTTCATGGTTCGCTTCCGTTCTCCTTCTTTCCCATTTGCTGATTCAATTGACCAACTCGATGCACCCCACCCGTTCAGATCCAAGGTGGCGACCCAACTGGATCCGGCAAGGGCGGCAAGAGCTGCTGGGGCGGCGAGTTCAAGGACGAGATCCGGCCCAACCTCTCACACAACGCGCGCGGCCTGCTCGCCATGGCCAATCGCGGTAAGAACACCAACACGTCACAATTGTACGACCACGCTCTCTCTACCCACAATCTTCTCCGCCCGCTCATTTCTGACTCACGCCCCTCTCTGTGTGTAGCTTCATCACCTACGCGCCTTGCGCGCACCTCGACGGGAAACACACGATCTTCGGTCGGCTCGTCGGCGGCCTCGACGTGCTGACCAAAATGGAATCCCTGGCCACCAACGACCAGGACCGGCCGCTCGCGCCCATCACGATCACGCGCGCCGTCGTCTTTGTCGACCCGTTCGCCGACTGGCGCAAGCGGTACGCCGAACGTGTCGCGAAGGCCGCCGAACAGCCGAAATCGCGCCAGGAACAGCTCGTGCAGGAGGGGACGTGGCTCGGGTCGTTGAATGCCGGGGGCGCGTCGACGTCTAGTGACGCACCAGTCGTCGGCAAGTACCTCAAGCAGCAGCTGGCCGCGAGTAAAAGCAGGAGCGCGGTTGCGAGTTTGTTTGGGCCGGTCAAGCGCGCGGCCAAGGGGGATCCTGAGGGTGGGGAGCCGAAGAAGTCGGCAAGGCAGGGCGAGGCCGCGTTTGATAGCTGGTCGTAGGCCTGCTGATTGCGAACCGACACGGCCACGACGTGTGGAAAGAGAGAGAGAGAGAGAGAGAGAGAGAGAGAGAGAGAGAGAGGGGGGGGGGGGGGGTCACCAGCGGATCTCCGTGTACATTATTCATCTAAATGAAGGACGTGTCGTGGAGCAAAGCGATCAGTAGCGGCCAAGTCTGGAATTGGTTCAATTTTGGTGCTGTTGTACGTGGACAGGCGGCCCTCCTGGCGCCTTGGTCGCCGTATCGTGAGCGACAGCAGATCACTATTTTCCATCACCTCGACTAGGCCAACTGTCCCCATCACCAATAACCCATTCAAATCAATCCACACTCGCTGCAATTCGCGCTCACCGACAAGTCACCCAACCTCGATCCAACTATGCCGCCACCAAGGCCAATGTCGCAAGCGTCATCATCGAGTTTCGGCAGCGCACGGTCACCTATTCTGCCTTCGAGCACGTCACCACGCATGCGCACGACGCGCAACGGCAGCACGAGCAGCGCGAGCATATCGGGATTGCGTCGCGATGTAAGGACCCACGCTGTTCTCGACAAACGACAATCATAGTGCGAAGGATTGACGGCGTGAACGGGATCACAGGCGTCGTCCACGTCGTCGCTCGGAACTCAGGCGACCAGCGCGTCAAGCGCATTACGGCTGCCGTTCGAGGCCCAGCAGACGGCCTTGATTGAGGACCTGCTGTACCTGTTCATGGTAAGCTGTCTCTCGTTCACCTCATTCTCGCGCACGACCAGTGATCCTGACCGTATTTACGGCTGTCGCTCCAGGGCATCGAGGGCAAGTACATCACGTTCGTGCCGGGCCCCAACAAAGAGACCATCTTCCCGATCCAGGAGCTCGAAGACAAGCACAAGTTTACACCCGCCATCTTGACCACGACCGACCACTTTGTGATTGATGCGGGACTTGACGCATCGCTCGTCGCATTTGCCAAGCGGCTCCTCCCGCTCGCGACCTGCACGCAAATCATGGAAGGGTTCCTGTTCACCTACTCCAAGTTCACGTCCGGGTTCGTCAACCACGCGATTGGTGCGGCGATGCGCAATCTCAAGCGAGTATGGAGTGTTCCAGCTCCGTTGTGTTTCGCCGCGCTAGCCATGCTCACCGTCTCCCTTCGGCCGTGTAAATAGGAGTACAGCCTGCTCGTCGTGCAGCTCGAAAACGAGTTTCGCTCCAACCCGGCGTTTTCGCTCCAGCGGCTCTGGACGCAGCTCTACCCAACCATGACGACGTTGCTCTCGTGCGCCGAAATCTGCATTGAAATCCACAACAAGACGCGGCTCAACTCGACGGCGGCGCCGTCGCGCTCGGCCTCGGTGCTCGACTTGGCCACGAACTCGACCACCGACGTCACGACCCTGGCGGCACGGATGGGCCCGAGCCTCGTCGATCCGCCCACCGACTGGCACTTCACGGGCGGCGGTCTGCTCGGCATGTTGTCGACGCGGTACATTGCGACCTCGGGCGACCCTGGCCGCAAAAAGCTGCACCACTACCTGCTCTCATCGGCGGCGCAACCGTTCCTACAAATCTTGCGCAAGTGGATCCACCTCGGCAAGCTGCAGGACCCCTACGACGAATTTATGATTGTCGAGCGCGACTTCAAGAAGAAAAACATTGCCGAAGACTTTAACGACAAGTACTGGGAGGGCCGGTACCGGATCCGCGCCGATGCGGTCCCGCCGTTCCTCGCGCCCTACGCCGACAAGATCTTGCTCACGGGCAAGTACTTGAACGTCTACAGCGAGTGCCGCGAGTCGCACGGCGCGCAGGAACTGTCGGCGGCAGCAGCCGCGACGGCGGCCGAGGAAGCGGCCGAGGCCGCGCGGAATGCGGTCGCAGCGAACGCGGGCGTGCTCAACGAACTCGTCAAGACGGTCGATGGGACCGGCGCGTACATTGTCGAAATCGAGGCAGCGTACCGGCAAGCGAACCGGCACCTGCTCGAGTTTCTGATGACGCAAAAACACCTGCTCGCACGGCTGCGGTCAATCAAGCATTATTTCTTGCTTGACATGTCGGATTTCGTGGACCATTTCCTCGACTTGGCTGCCGTCGAACTGCAAAAGCCCTGGCAGCAAGTGTCGATGGGGAAATTGCAGTCGCTGCTCGACTTGGCGATTCGGAACCCGGCCTCGGCCCTGTGCCAGGACCCGTGGAAGGAAGATATCAAGCTCGGCATGGACCCGGTGCCACTGTTCGACCAGCTCACGGGCATTCTCAAGGTGTCCTCGGACCTGCCGGCCATGGCGCGCGGCGGCACTGCTGCCGGTGCTGGAATCGACCGCAGCGCGTCGTCGCTCTCGTCGTCGGCCGATTTCCGCACGGACCCGTCGGCCGCGACCTCCAAGAAAACCTACCACGCGATCGCGGCGCTCGTGTTCTGGTACGAGGTCGACTTCCCGCTGTCGCTCGTGTTTTCGCGCCGCGCCATCACCAAGTACCAGATGCTCTTCCGTAACCTCGTCCAGGTGCGGCACCTCGAGCGGCAACTGAGTGCTGGGTGGGCCGCACACGGACAGCAATTGCAGCGGCGGTACACGTCGCGCCCCGCCGCAGCGGCGGCACCTGCACCCAACGACGCCCTGGCGCATTTGCGCCGCCGGATGGGCCCGCACGTGACGCACCTGCGCATGCAAATGCTCGCGTTTGTCGAGTCGCTCGGGTACTACCTGACGCACGACGTGATTGAGCCGCACCACGCCGCGCTCGAGGCGCGGCTCGCGGCGGCGTCGACCGTCGATGACGTGCTTACGGACCTGCACGATTTCCTGGCCACGTGTATCAAGGACTCGTTCATGGGCAACGAGCGGCTGCTGCACTACTACCAGCGGCTCGTCGAGCGCATTCACCAGTTTGCGCCGCTGCACGATCTGTTCCTGAAGTGGCTCGCGCCGAGTGCCGGAAACATCGCCGTGGCCGAGGCCGTCACGGTAGAGCAGGTCACGATATATGAGACGCGGTTCCGCCGGATTCAGGACGCGTGGTACCGGTACATGAGATTGTTGTTGGAAGCGCTCAAGGAGTATGCGTCGACCGAGTCGAATTTGTACTTGGTCTTGATGCACCGGCTCGATTTCAATGGGTTTTATTCGGGTGAGCGCGAGGGGGTGTTGGCGGGGATGTGATGCGGGAAAGGCGCGAATACAGCTTCCAGCCTTTTCGTAGCAAAAGTTATTGACTTCGTGCTGCTCGATGCTATTTTCGCAATCTCAACGCTTTGCCGATTGTCGCAACTCGCACACAAGTGAATGTCCGTCGTGGACAATGAGGAACGCTGATAATCCGCGCACGCAAAGGGAAATCACCAAATATATGGGTTGTTCTGTACAGGCACCGAAACGCAACGACGAAGACGCACACCACTCCCCCCCACCTCCAACTTCAACTCCAACCACCACACCGCGCTCTCATGCCCAGCTATTAGCGTCAGGCAACCGCTCAATCTGGTACTTGCGCTGCGAAATGTACATGATTGGGATGCCTGGGATCTTGCGAATGCGGCGCTTGAGTTCCTTGTCACAGGTCGCAACAATGTAGCATTTGTGCTGCGTGACGCGGTTCACAATGCAGTCATCGGCGTAGGTGCCCTTGTGCGTGCACGGCAGCCGCTCGAACCGCGGATCGCGCGCCGTCTTGAGCGCGAGACGGTACTTGATGCCGAGCTTTTCGATTTCGGCGACGACGCAGTCGGGGATGCACACGATGCCTAAGTGGTAGTGGGGAGGGGTGAGGACGACGTGGATGGCGCGAAGTGGGGCAGAGAGAGGACGCGCGTACACTTGGCGTAGAGGCAGTCCATCATGGCCTTGAGCGGGTCGAGCTTGTTTTGAATCGAGAAGTTGATGAAGTTGGTATCGACGATAACGTGGTAGGGCGGGCCGAGCGCCTCGTTGTACTGGAAGAACATGGACGACGCGACTTGGTCGCTGTTCATGGAATGCTCGTTGGTGAGCGAGGCAATCGACAGGAAATAAACAGGAGCGAACGGTGAAGCGACACGCACACATGGTGAACCTTCTTCTTCTCGTCCTCTTCCTTCTTCTTGATGGTCTTTTCCTGGACCTGCTTTCTGAAGTGGGTGACGCGTAGACGATCAGTCGGAATTCGAGGTGGACGGCCGGGATGCATGGCAACAGGGCCGCAAAGGGCCGCAAATCAATACTGGCAGGGTTGGCACATACAGTCGTGCATCCTTGGGCGAGATGATGCGCTTGGTGATGGCAAATTGACGCGTCTTCTTGGCTTTCCCCTGGAATCGCGCAAGGGCGAGAGCAAGCGGGTCAGGGCATTGAAAATTTCGGCGTTGGCCGTTGCAGCAAGTTGCGGGTCCTTTTGGCCTACCATGGTGGCTGGTGTTTGGTGGTGTCGACGGGCGCGCTCTGGATTTCGTCGTCGACACACACGCGACGGTGGTGGGCGAGGAGAGTGGTTTGCGCGCGGTTGTCATTCGCGTGCACGTGTTCTGTTGCTGACACAGCCAAACCCGTTGCCATGGGTCGGACTGCCACGTCAAACTTGGCCACGTCGTTCGCATGCCGCTGCCACGTCGACGTGAAATTTCATGTAACAGTCCAAACCGTGGCAGTCCATCCACCTCCACCTGCCTCCAGCTTCAATTGCCGGCCCGCTTTCTCTCCACAATTTCTCTCCTCTCTGCAATTTTCTGCAAGCAACGACAAGCATGTCCTCGTGGAACGCGCCAGGCGGCACCGACCCGCACCCCGACCGCGCCTACTCGCGCTCTGGCTTCGCGCACCCCGACTCGGTCGACCATCTCGCCGTGCCGGTCAGTATGGTGGGTGACGACGATGACAGCTCGACCTGCTCCTCGACATCCGATTCGGACCGCGACCCGCTGCGGCAGCGTCGCCATCGGCACGCCTCCACCTGGCGGCAACGGTGCACGCGCCGCGCACGCCGGATTCCGCCCATGGCCGCGGTCCTGCTCGCCATGGCGGCCATTCTGCTCTTGACGGCGGCGCACCTGGCCGTGTCAGAGACCTACGAGACCATCAAGTACCAGCAGCGGCACAATGACCCGAACACGCTGTGTAGTACAGAGCACCACGACGATTGCTACCCGCGCGATTTTGTGCCGACGAGCGAGTATACGGTCATTCGCGAGGGCCAATTACTGCCGCCCGGATTGGATATCCGGTTCGATTGGGCGACCGGCGAGCGGTGGGCCAAGTTGCCGGCCAAGTCGGCCGACGCGGATGGTGACGGTGGGGTCGTAGTCGTCCCGGGCACCGAGCGCGAAGAAGTGCCGCTGGGAGGTCGGCGGCGCGGCCGCGCTCGCCCCACGCCCGCCGCAGCAGCGCGTTCGGGCCCGATTCAGGCCGACGACGACCTGAACGAGCCACAAGTGCTGATGCTCGCGGCGCGCATCGTCGGCAACATCCCGCTGACGCACGGCGAGTGGGCGGCACTCGAATCGGCCGCGCACGATATCGAGACGGGCACAACCATTGTCAAGGCGCTGCACCCGACGCTCGGCGCGCTCGCGGAGCGGTACGTCGCGCAAACGTCACGGAAACCCGCGACGGTCGCAAATGCGCACGCGGCGATCCAGTTTTTCCGCACGGTCGGGAACGCGCTGCAAAATAACCCGCGCGCGATCGAGGCGTTGGACAAGAAGGCCAACCCGCCCTTGGTCCCGACGCTCGTGGCTGCGATTGATTGGCACGTGACGGCGGTCCCGGGGGTGAGCGATGAGCACGCACACGCGGCGGTCGCGCAGGCGTGCGTGCATGCGGTCGGCGCGCTCGTGCGTGGGGACGAGGTGTATGTGCGCGCGCTCGTGGAGTTGGGCGGGACCAAGAAGGTTGAGTCGTGGCGCGACTTGGCGACGACTGCGGCGCTCGTGCGCAAGGTCGAGCATTTGCTCGAGGACTTGACGGCGCTCGTGGACCCGGAGAAGAGCGAGAGTGGGACCGACGCGTCGGACAAGGACGCTGAGGAGGCTAAAGTGGGATCAGTGGAAGACCCGGCCGTGTCGCCCAGCGCGGACGCGGGCGCATCGGTTTGAACGCGAGCGCGTTTTGTCCACCCGATTTCTGTCTGGTTTGCCAGTTGTTCATACATTCTCTTTGCTGGTCCACCGTCGCCATTTCCACCCCGGCTCTGAAATGCTCGAAGGATGTCAAATGCCTCCTCACTGTGCTGCAACGACTCAGGGGCCTTTGCTCTGCACCAGCGATTGTTGAGGGGGAGAGTCGGGCTTCTCACGTCCCGCTGCAAGGCGAAACGTCGTGCCCGTTGATGGCAACCTCGAACTGATTGCCCGGGCACCCGATGCTCGTGACAATCAGGCACGAGTCGGTCGTCGTGGTGACTGTGTACGTGTCGGAGACCGACCCGGCTCCATCGGGGAAGCCGACTGGCCACAACTGGTCAAGCGTCAGATTGATCACGGCGTGCACTGGCGCGACCACGAGCATGAACAGGGAGAGCGTCGCCAGGAGCGTGATCGTCGTGTGGTGAGCCATGGTCCAAAACGGAGCGCATGCTTGGATCGAGGGGTGGAAAGCGCAGTGCTGGCCCGTGGAAGAGGAGCCGCGAATCAGAGGAAAGCAACCACGGGAATTTATAC
The DNA here is from genome assembly GCA_000151295.1 of Allomyces macrogynus ATCC 38327. Taxonomy (NCBI): domain Eukaryota; kingdom Fungi; phylum Blastocladiomycota; class Blastocladiomycetes; order Blastocladiales; family Blastocladiaceae; genus Allomyces; species Allomyces macrogynus. Next base: position 1,818,954 of record GG745330.1, read on the forward strand.
TGGGCCATAGGAGGATGGGAAGCTCAAGGTAGGAACGGCGCACGCATACAGTCTCAAATCGAGCACGAATATGGATAATGGAAGCCTCGGCCAAACGTCGCGCTCTACCTTCCTCACCACAGGTTACATCCAGGCTTGATCAGTCAGGATCGCAACATTCAACATTTTGACGCTCGAAAGTCTTCCGGAAATGACCGTGGCATTGGTGATCGTCATGGTCCTGCTGGGGGCCGTGAGCGCGTTCACAGGCGCGGCGGGCTGCATGCTATATATCATGGCCCATGGTGGCGAGTTGGGTTGAAGCTGGCAGCGCAGGAATGGGCAACGGGACGCGTTGCGTCGCTTTGGTTGTTCTGTTCGTCGTCCCTTCCGTCCCGCGAGGCGGCGCAACCGTCCCCTTTACCGCTGCATGCACCACGAGCGCCCGGCACTGCCCGCAGTCCGCCGCCCTCGCTCTCTCCTCGTCCCTCGTACGACCCGCCGCCGCGACACGCCCCCCGCATCGACGTCGCCTGCCATGCCCGTCCAGCACTCTGAGCACGGTGTGGTGGCCCCCGCCGCCACTGCCACCCCGAAACCCGCACTTGCTCCCGCCATTCACGAAGAAACGGTCGCGACCTACAAGATCACGCTCCGCATGCTCGACCGTGACGCGGCCGTGCCGACAGCGGCCGCCGATTCGACCAAGCGCCTCCGCACCGTTTCCGGCGACAACGACGGGTCCTACGACCGGATCCGCGCGCTGTTGCCTGCGGTGCGCCCGCAGTCTCGCCCGCAGTCGCCCACGTACGCGGACGTCTTGCGTGGAACGGCTGCGTCGCCCAAACGAGCACGGGCCGATCCTGCGGCCGCACTCGCATCCGCAACGACGCCAGTTCCGCGCGCACACTCTCCGCCGCCACCCGCGACCCACCACCGCGCCAAGCTCGGAGACCCGCACTTCTCCATTCCGCGCGACCTGCCGAATGCGCAGGACCAGGACTTGGCGGTCGTCTGGTTGCTCGAGCAGGCCGGCGCGATCGAGTACGCGTCGCGCAATGTGTGGTTGAAGTTTGTCAAGACGGTGCGCGCGAATTACAAGCCGCCAGCGTTTCACTCGTTTACGCACGCGGTCAGCGTCACGCATGCTCTCTACGCGCTCATGCGGGCCGCCGGGTTGCTCGGTGAAGAGGGGTTGGCGCGGAGGGATGCGGTTGCGTCGATGGTGGCAGCGCGTACGTGTTGTTTGTGGTTGCGAAGGTGGTGGTGGGGTTGAGGACGGAGAGCTAACGTGAGCGATTTATGTTCGTAGTTTGCCATGACGTTGTTCGTACCTATTGCTGTCACGGCGATATCGTTTCTGCGGAATGCGCGCAGATCGTACTGATGCGTTGCCGACGACCAACCGATCGTCCCTAGGACCACGAGGGACTCAGCAATGTCTACCACGCGGCCAAGGACACGGACCTCGCGGCCATGTACAACGGCGTGTGCCCGATGGAGAACCACCACGCCGGTACCTACGTCACTTCTTTCCCGCTCCTCCATGCCAGTCGCGCTGACCTCCATCTTCTCCACCCTGCCATCCAGCCGTGACCTCGGCCTTGCTCCAATCGCGCGTGAGCCCACTGCACTTGCTCGACCCGCCCACCGCCAAATCCCTGCGCACGACCATCACCTCAATCATCCTCGCGACCGATATGGGCAAGCACGACCACCTCCTCCTTTCCGCATCCACCACCTCCCCATGGCCCGCATGCTGCGAGACCCCACTCGTCCTGCAACAAGTGCTCATGAAATGCGCTGACCTGAGCAACGAACTGCAGGACCCGGCGGCCGCGGCCGTCTGGGCATCAGCGCTCATGACCGAACTGAACGCTGAGCAGGCCGCGCTCGACCGCGCGCCGATCGCCGCCGACGACGTGGCGATTGCCCGTGGGCAGGTGGCGTTCCTGGATGCGAAAGTGTTGCCGACGTACCGCGCGCTCGCGCGGCTCGTGGGGGTTGCCGCGGTGCGGCCGTTCATAGACCGGCTGGAGGCGGCGAGGGAGCGGTATCGCCAGACGGTGGAGGCGGCGGATGGGGGGAAGATGGACGAGGGGAACTGATGCGAAGAAGTGACGCGGCGAGGGGATGGGGTTGGACTGGACAGGGGAGAAGTGTTTAGGAAACATCAGGATAGCACCATGGTCGGCATGTTGGGCTCAAGCTGCACTTCATTGGAGATGCAAACGACAGGGAAAAACGGACAAGGGGGAAAAAGGGGAAACACTCCGTGGAATGAGCGCGCGCGCGTTGTGCGTCGCGATTCATTCGTCGTCAGTCAAGACCGACGTCAGGCCGACGACATTGCCGCCAATGTCGAGCATACTGTCGAGTGGAATGAGGTGGTGTTAGTTCCTGGCGACAAGCGGCTGGGAGTGCAGGGGTAGGGAGTGGAAAACGCACTCGAGGTATCCGGCATACTCCTTTTTGACCTTGAGCGCAAATAGGCACAGCGTCGCAAAGGCGTTGTTGCGTTTCTGTTCCGAGTCGCGGATGCGCGTCAGTATGCAGCATTCTGCACCGCAAACTCGAACCACGACGCACAAAGCCAAACGTACCGGGAACACGGCATACGCGTCGTGCCCGTGCCCAAGCCGGAAATACGGCGGCGTCTTCTCGACCTTCTGAATGTGCCAGACGTCGGACAACTCTACCGTCGCGCACGACAAGACCGTCAGCGCACCATCCACAGAAGAAAGACCAAGACCAAGGCTGTGCGTACCCGTCTTCTCTTCGGCCTCCATATTGCGCACATACTTGGCCGTGAACGGCGCGTACATGGCGCCACCCTTGGCCGCACCGGGCATCTGCAAGTCGATCCACGTCGCAAACACGTGCATGACCAGTTCCGCGTCCGACGGGTAGGCGGGCGTCCACTGCGCGGTACGCGACGCCGACGGCGGGGCACCGCCGGCGTCCCACCGGTACGCGGCCAGGGAACTGCCTGACGCGAGCGCGGCGATCCGGTGCAGGACGTAGGTGCGCACGGTCCCCGGGTAGGTCGGCAGGTACAGGTACCGCTCGAGCAGAATGCGCGTGCGCGCGAGGGGTTCCTGGAGACAAGGAGGGCAAGTGAGACTTGGGTCGTGGCGCGAGGACAAGCAGGGGGATGAGCGTACCGCGGGCAACGCCTGCGCCAGCCCGTTCAACGACGTCGGCGGTTTGGCCGGTTCCGCTGGCTTGATGGTCGCAGCGAGCGTACCCGACCCAAACGAGCCAATCGGCCGGCCAAACAGACCGCCGCCGCCAAATCCGGTCGCGGGCGCGGCAGGAGCTGCTGCGGGAGTACCAAACAAAGACGTGACAGGGGCTGCGGGCGCGGCGGGTGCAGCGGGTAATTCATCGACCGACGGGACAGCGTTCTTGACGGCGAGGTGCGACCACCCGCGCATCTCGAGAAACTCGTCGACCTTCTTGATATCCTCTACGAGTGGCTTGAAGACCTTGGCCGCGAGCCACTACGTCCGCGCGCGCATGTCAGTCTCTGCACCTCCCAACTCGAGCAACTGCACCACACAACGCACCTCGCGCACGTTCTCGACCCACGCGGCCAACTGCTCCTCGTCCACCTGGAACCGCGCGAGCGTATCGAACGCATTAATGTGCTTGATCTGTTTCGGGTCGGCGACCACCTGCTCCTCGGCGGTCGGCGCCGACGACAGCTGGTAGGTCTGGAAAATCGGCTTGATCGGCAGGTTCAGCGGCAGGCGAGGACCCGTCGTCGCGGTGGGTGCAGCCGTGGGCGCCGCAGCGGATTCATCGCCGGTGGTCGCGCGGAGGAGCGCGTTCTGGCTCGCGTACCGCACGTCGGGCGTGCGCGCGACGCACGACGGCGTGGGTGGGGCCGAGGGGGTCGGTTGCAGGACAATGCGTTTCACAGACCGCGGGACGGTGGGTGGGGCCGGTTGCTGAAAATAGAAAGAAATCGTCAGGTAACGACGACAGAAAGGGCCAACATGAGCGTGAAACGGACCCGAGGAGCAATCGCACGCTTGGCTGCCGGAGCAGCTGACGGGCGTCGTGGGGTCACGGCATCGACGAGCCGGGCCACGTCCTTGTCGACACCGAGCAGCTCGCGCTGGCGCGGGTTGAGCTGCGAGACTGTATCGCGGACCTGGTTCCAGTGCAGCGGCTTGATAAACTGCGTGTAGAGCGACTCGGCCAAGTTGAACACGGCCAGACTGCCAAAGACCCATCCTACACACGCAAGTGAAGCGGATGCAGCGGCCGGTCGTCAGGTCCGAGCCCCACGAACGTCGCCAGATTGCACCGAAAAGCACCATACCAACAAATACGTTCAAGGGCGCAATCGTGCGCGCCAGGACGGCCGGAAACACGCCCGCGGCAAGGAATAGCCGCATGAGCACCGACACGGCAGCAATCGCGCCGTTGTACAGTGCCTTGGTGTGCGCCTGGTTGGTGTGCGCCGAGTTGGCGAGAAGTGCCAGCGGCGCATCGACGGCCGTTGGCGCATTCGCATCCACCTTGGTGCTGATTTCTGGGGGCGCAGGCAAGCGCACAGCGCGTGCCGGAGCAGGCGCCTTGAACGTACTGGCGCTCGGCATGGGCGTGGCGCGCGTCGGGCTCAACGACATGAGCGGCGGGAGGTCCGGCGCGGCCGCGCCGCCGCTAGGACGGATCGGCGTCGCCGGTGGCCGCATCGGGTCGACGTAGGGCGGCATGGTGTCGCTTGGGTCGTCGACCTTGCAGGGGCTGAGCGTTGCTAACCGACCAGATCCGCGAGTTGCAGCCGACCGGGGGGCGGTTCTTGGTGGTCTCGTCGGGCCTGAACGCTTGCAGCGAGTTTTGGTCGGGCGACGTCGATTGTTGCTGGCAAAAGCGAGTGCCGTGGAGCACAGGGGACAAGGCGGACGAAGACGACTTCGTCGGACTTAATGGACAATCGAGACCAACGAGCAAGTCCGGGGGCTGCTTCGTTGATGGTTCTGACAGATCTTACATGTGAGCTGACCCAGATCGGGGGCTGCTTATCACAACCTGGGTGCTTGCTGTTCGAGCCACCTCAGGAAACCGTGCGAGGTCTGCCTCAGTGCAAAGTCCCTCCTCGCTGATTTATCATCTGTCAAGATGGTACTGCACACACCACCACCATCACGACGACAGACCGACCGGCCAAATCCGCTGCAATCCGCCATGACCCCCCGTTCCGCACCCGTCGCGGCGTCGTTGCGACCGACCGCCCGCCCGTCCCCCGCGCTGCTCGTTGCGCCGTCGCCGTCCCGCCGCTCGTTGCGGAATGTTCAACGGATGGATCACCGTGACCATCCCCGACCACCCACCCGTTTCGTCGTCGCACGCCGTCCAAATCGCCCTACGACCGCGCACGCCATTCGGCGGCACCACACGCTCGACGATTTGAGCGGAAACGCTTCCCGCTGGCCGGATTTGCGCCCTCGCGGCGTCATTCTCAGCACGAGCGGCCGAACAGCCTGAGGCTGATCGACCGCAAGGCGACGACGTTGTTTCGCTTGGGGACGATTGACGCTGTTGCGGCTCGATCGACAATGCATTGGCGGTGGCGATAACGGCAGTGGCGATGGTGCGGCGGGCGGGCCGGCGGGCGGGCGTTTTGAGAGATTCTCGCGACGATCGGAGCGGTTTTCTGGCGGCGGACTGTCCGAAAGCATTTTGCTCGCTCGCGTGGGGGTCACTTTCGCCGTTTGCAGGCGGATTGCGGCTCGATTTTGGTGTCGAACGGCTCGTTCTGGTTGAACCGGCACTCTCGATAAATCCGGGTCGCTGACGACGATGGGCGTTTGCCCGATTGACGGTGGCTAGGTCAACGTCCCGAAGACCCGCAACACGTTCTGCAAGGGCAAGAAGTGCCGCAAGCACACGCCGCACAAGGTGACGCAGTACAAGACGGGTAAGGCGTCGCTCTTCGCGCAAGGCAAGCGTCGTTACGACCGCAAGCAGTCGGGTTTCGGTGGTCAGACCAAGCCCGTCTTCCACAAGAAGGCCAAGACGACCAAGAAGGTTGTGCTGCGTCTCGAGTGCACCGTCTGCAAGTACAAGATGCAGATGGCGCTCAAGCGCTGCAAGCACTTCGAGCTTGGCGGTGAGAAGAGTACGTTGGGCTTGTTGACGTTGCGAGCTGTGTGCGAATGCGACACTTACCATTTCCTCGATTTGTCTTGCAGAGCAGAAGGGTCAGGCCCTCACCTACTAAGCTGCGCGATTGGTCGTGGTCGCTGCGCTTGGTGGATGGTCGTGCTGTGGTCGATAAAAAGCTCTTCCCCACCAACTATTGCTGGGCCGGCGCCCCTATTTGGACGACTCGCTCATCTTGCCGACCGGCACTGCGTGTCGCCGTCATGCTCTGTTCCGTTAGGCCGGCATCAAAACGCGAGAATCAATGGTCAGCGGTGCTGGGTCGTGACCTTCAAACGGTCATTCGCCAACAAAAGCATAGTCTCAACAACGATGTTCGCACTCTCGACTCACCCGCCACATCATCTTGTTTCTCACATCCATCGCAAGCACGAAATCAAATGCCGATCTGGCCACTTCCCCCTGAGTCGAAGCTGAGTGAAATCCATGACCCTTCTTCGATGTGGTCGTGCGTCAGCGGGCGTCGGCGAAGGTTTTTCGGCCAGAGCAGCACACCACAGAGTTTGACGTGGATCGGCATCGTGAGCTAGGCGCGTCTCATTCGGCTCGTTTCCATTTTGTTCGAAACGGCCGGCTTCCACCGCTGCTCCATCGCCTCGCGGCTCCCAACCATCCAACTGCCACGACCACCACGCACCAGGACCAGGACCAGCTCTAGCACCACGATGCAATTCGGCGCCATTGTCGCCGGCCAACCGGTGCGCACGCGCGCTGGCTGCAGCAGCTGCACGAACCGCCATCCCATCATCTGACACCAAGTCCTCGATTTCGCCTAGGTCCAAACCGATTTCCAGCCCGTTGACGCGACCAAATTTGCGCTCGCCGTGCCCAATGCCGACAAGGCCAACCACCTTGTCGTGTTCGTCTTTGGCGACCCGTTCCCGGCCGGGTACGCCGCGACGGGTGCGTAAATCGGCAACACCTCACTTCACGTTGAATCGACTTGGCGCTGACCGTGGGCACATGCATACGGCCAGTCCATGTCAACCTGCCTGAACGCGGATGGCAGCTGCTAGGCGCGCTCTCCAACGACAAGCCAAGCGCCATGTTCCGGCTCGCCGGATTGCGGCCGGCCACCCGGTCGAGCGATGGCGACGACGTGATGATGGACGCGTCGAATGACGGCAGCGCGGCGGCGGGTCCGCCGGCGATGCTCGGTATTTCGATCGAACCCATTGGTAAGATGCGCCAGGGGTCTTACCCGCAATCATTCGTGCTGCTCACGCGCCGTCTCTACCCACTAGACGCCGTGCAAGCGCAAATCGCTGCCCTCCCGCAATCGCAGCGCACCGCGACCGCAACGACCGGCCACGGGATTCCCGCGTCGGGTACCGCCGGCCTGCAATTGTCGCTCAACGTCCTGCAGAACCTGTACCACTACGTGACCTCGTTTGCGACCTCGTCACTCCCAATGGGCGCGCACATCGTGGGTGGTGGCGCACCCGTGGCCAGCGCATTTGGCGGCGGCATGGTCGGCAGCGCGGCTGTGACCAACGCGTCGTGGATTCCGGTCAAGGCGTTCGAGGACTGGTGGAGCACCGTGAACCGCAAAGTCAAGATGAACCCGCAGTACTTTGAGCGCGTGTCGGATTGAGACCAAGAAGACGCCGAATATACGCGGATGACGGTGCGGGTTGGGGTTTTTAGTTTTTGGCGTGTTTTTTGTTTGACCATGCGCTCCCAAGCCCGATCGATCCCCGTGAGTAAATCTTAGTCTTATGTTCGTCTATTTGGCGTCTCCGCCTTACGAGCAGCAATCGACCACTAATGCGCACGTATTTATAGCATCGACTTGAGCTTGCCCGGGTTGAGCAGGTCGGCCAGATCCGAGCTGCCGTCAAATGTGCTTGCCTGTCATCCGACAGGTCAGCTTGACGCCTGCCTGCTGAGCAAAAAAGCGGGGTCACTACAATGTACCCTTGATAAAGGAATTCGGCGTGCGCTGGCCCGTGAGTTCCTTGAGGTGCGCCTGAATCAAGTCGCCCGACTCTGCAATCGTTTAGTGAACAGGTGAACAAAACGCGCGCACAAGTGTCGGCTATGATTTGGCCAAAATCTACGCTACGGGTACGTACAGATGGACATTACATTCCGTCTGCCCAACGCCGCCATTCATCCATGCAGATTTGCAACGTACCCTGACTTTGTCGCCCTACCCCCTCATTCTGATCTGCATTGTTCACAGTCTCCTTCTCTTATTGGGTCATGTATCCTGTACGTTTCTCTTATCTATCAACGACATGGCCGCGTGCAGAGCTGGCTGGCCTCTTGCTAGGAAATGTGCGGGTCAGAGGCCGAAAATTTGACTGGATGTCAATTCCATAAACGAGGACGAGATCAATCGACTCGGCAAAAAGTATCTGCCCGGCGTTGACAGGATGTTGGACGAGTACTATTCCGCGCGGGAGGCAGATACCAAGGGCTAGGCCCTGAGTCTGGTATTGACCAATAACTCTTGTGGTGGGGAAGCGCTAACGTGGGCAGATGCACGCTGTCGACGGCCGCCGTCCCAATGCTGACGACGTCAAAGCTGGTCAAAACCCCAATGCTGCTGGTAAAACACAACATTGTATATTTTCGTGCTCACGAGCAGCTCACCTGCCGCGCACCGCCGCCGCCGTTGACGTGCCTGGTCGTGCACTGGTCGGCACCTTGCGCACGCGCGGATCGCTGTCGATCTCATCCTCATCACTGTCGCTGTCCACGTACGGCTCGAGCGCAGCAAGACTCCACCAGGCGCCGCCGCACGGGCACGCGTGCATGTACGCCAAACTCCATGGCGCCCATACCTCGGGCGCATGTGCAGTGCGGAACGCGTCGGCCGTGAGCGATTCGCGGTTTGGATCCGGTGCGAGCGTGAGCCCAAGACAACTGCAAACACCAGCACAAGTGAGTCTCCGAAACACGCATCCAGTCGCAACAATCTGACATGACGTACCTCGTGCACTGCCATAGCGGCCACGACCGCGAGACCTTGACTTTCCGCACAACATCCACGGCTGACCGACGCACGTCGCGCACCCACTTCCTGGCAACCCCCTCGCGCACCTGGACCCCGTGGTCGACATCCACGCTGTGCACGTTCCCGTCGACGACCCACCCGCGGACCATCTCCGGCAACGTCTCGAGATCCAGCCACCAGCCATCATTCGCTACGGGATCCGGTCTCGCACTGCTGTTTGCGCGTTCCGTGACCTTGGCCATCTGCGCATCGTCGAGTTTTGCCGCGAGCACCGACCTCGCCGCTTCGGGCACGCACGCGCTCGCGAGAATCAGCCGCTCCGCCTCGGCATCCACGACCGGCACGAGCGCGACGCGCAAATCCGCGACCAGTTTCGCCACTTCCGTCGGGTTCAGCTTGGTCCTTGTCAAAATAATCCCCATCTTGCTCGCAAACGCCGCGTCCTGCACGTCGTGCAGCGCCAAATTGTACGCTGGTAGCTGGTTCAGCGCCTCGGCGACCTGCGCGAGCATCGACGGGTGCGCGAGCGGCGCGATCGGCGTCGTCCTTGCGGGCCCGTACACGCAACTCACGGCGAAGTGCGCTTGCCGCACGGGCCTTGGAGCACCAGTCGAGCAACCACGTCGCCAGCGCCATGACCGGGACGAGCGCCGCCGGGTCAATGTACTTGATCAGCACCTTCTCGTCGGTCTGCGCGGCCGCGGCCAAGGCGGCGGCCGCGGAGGAAGTTCTCCTTCTTGCCTTTCTTGCCTGCGA
>GG745330.1:1834200-1878531 GCA_000151295.1 Allomyces macrogynus ATCC 38327
ACGTACTCAAAGTACGCCGCAATATCCTCGCTCCCGCTCGCCGTCGCCGCCTTTGTCCGACTCGAGTTCGGCACCCTACACACACCACACGCGTATCAGTTCACTGTCCAAGACTTCACTCCCTCCGTCGCACCAAGCAAAAACGTACACGGCATGGTACGCGCGCCGCAATACCTCGCGCGACACGATCCCCTCCCCCAGCGGATCCAACCTCCGGAACGCCTGATCCACAATCTTGATCCGCCTTTCCGACGGCTCACGCGTACGCAACATCCGCACCAGCTCATTCAAGTCAATCTCCACCGCGCCTGGTTCCGCCAACTCGCACCATAACCCATCCGCCACTTCGGGGGGACAATGCACGACGTCAGCAAGCGCCTGCACGAACGTCGTCCGCGGCACACGGCCGTCGGGACACGCACGCTGCAACACGCGGCGCAGGAGCGGGAGCGGCCGCGACACGGTCGATCCGGGCGCGGATATATAGGACCGCACGAGGTGCAGGGAAGAGGAGTGGTGTATCGCAGCAGTTGTGCGCACTGCGTGACCGTCACGCACGCCCAGACTCACGGGGGACGCGAACGAGAAGGTCGTGGCCGGGTCGTACGTCGCGGCGGTTGTGGTGGGGTGAGCCGCGGGCGCGGCGGGGGAGACCGGACGGTGCGCGAGCCCAAGACCGCCGAGAAGCGACGCGGTGGTACCCGCGGGGGCGGCTGCGGCGCCCGTCCGCCGCCCGCGTGGGGTTGGGCGCGGGACGTCGTCGCGGTCCCACGGTTTCGGGAGGGTGTAGCTGGACGAGGACGGGGTCAGCGCGGGAGTCGTTTCGTGCGATCCAAGCGGATTCGTCCGCTCACGATGCGCAGCCGTGGGGCGGGTGTCGATGACGGGCGTGACCGCGCGCGCCAACGGCGCCAGGTTCCGGTCGCCGTCGGTGAGCCGCATTCCGTCGAGACGGTCGGCCAGTGGGGACATGACGCGCGTCGTGATGTCGTACTGCCGCGAGCTCGCCGCGAGCCGGTCGTTGGCGAGAGCCGCTGCGGCATCGAGTTCCGTGTCGGTCGCCGTCGAATGCATGCGCACATGCCCATCCACGGCGTCAGTCGACTCGGTCCACGCCCCCAAGATCCACTGGTCGAGCTCGCGGTCCGAATCCGCGGCAATCCTCACGAGCTGGTAATACTGGTGCCAGTCGCGTCGCGTCACTTCGAGGTCCAGCTCAAACGAGCTCAGAAACTCGACAAGCACGTCCACTGCATTGCGCCGTCCACTGACCACGTCCGGGTGGTTCTCGGCATTGAACCGGCGGCGCACGTCGGATGCGCGCACGCGCGCCTGGACCATCGGGAACGCGTCAAACACCTTGTCGAGAATCGAGACAGTGCGGCGGTCGAGTGGGGAGCGCAAAAAGTCGACAACGCGCGTCACGGGAACGAGGTTGCGTCGGCGCTCGTCGAGCTCGTTGAAGATGAGCGCCGATTCGGGGCGAGAGAGCGCAAGACGGTGGTCGCCGAGCACCTGCTCCCATTTGGCCAGGGACAGGTCGCCGTAGTAGGCCGCGGCGTGCAGGTGCCGCACGAGCGCGAAGACGCCCGTGATGCCGCGCGCAGCGAGGAGGGTCTGGGTGTGCGTACGAAGCAGTCAGGAATGTGTCCGAGCGAGGCATGGAGTGTGAGAGAAGAGGGCACGTAAACGCACCAGCAAACGCTCTCGCACTTCAGCCACCTTGTGCGTGTAGGCGACGTAAGGGTCGGCGATGCTGTCGGCGTCGGCCAAGGGCGCGGCAGTCCATGCAGTCGCAGTTGGCTTGGTGACGGCCGCGGGTGAATGCGCACGGGTCGACGATGCTTGTCGCCCGAGCAGTCGCGTGTCGACGGCGTACGGCGATCCGACGGGGTTACGTGCGGCCCATGCAGCCGAGGCCGACCCGGGGGGGCGAGTCGAGCGGGCAGCAGTCGAGGTTGTGACCGGCGTGCGGCCGCGAGTCGTCCTGGAGCTGGTGCTGCTGCCATAGTTGCCGGCGCCGAGCATGGTGGCGAGCAGGTGGAGAAGGTCGTGGAAGCTTGTCGGTGCGTGCTGGTCCAGTCGGCCTCGTTGTCGTCGTCGCCTTGTCTGGTTTGCCAGCATGCATACGGTCGGGGCCAGCGAGCTGAATGCGATCGCCAGCAGTTAGAGGCGCTTGCGGCGCGGTCATCTGGCGCCGCGTCACACACGGGTGGACGTCGCGTGGCGTGCCCTTTCGTCGCAAGTGACGCTCGACTTCGTGCTCTCGCCCGCGTCGGCTCCAAGTTCGAACCGCGACGCTCGCCCGCGCGACCCCCCAGCTCCGCACCGACACAGATTCGACCAACGACGACGACTTGATCAGCAGCACGACGCAGCGCCAGCATCGCGCGCGATTCGACTTCACGGCGCCCGTCAAGCGCGTCGCGCTGCACAAGGCCACGCTCGCCGTTTCCACCGCCGCCTGCACTTGCACGCTCAAGGTCCACATCTTCCTGTACCTCGCCTGCCCAAGTCTCTTTGCCGGACCCGACACCAAGACCACGGCCATGGAAGACCTGATCGACTTTGTGATCCGCGAAACCGCGCTCGAGGGCGCGCGCGGCGCCTCGCTGCCGCGGCTCTGGCACTTTGTGCAGTGCTTTCTCAACGGCACCTCGGTCCACCCGTCGGCGCGGTACGTGCCGCCGCCGCCTACCGTTACCGTACCCGAACCCCTCCCTGCTGCCGACGATGCAGCCACCCCGCAGCTCCCGCTCGCCGCTCCCGCGCGCGACTGGACACCGCCGCTCGACAAGCCTTACCAGACGTACGTCTGGGCGCAGCTCGTCGACGAAGTGCACGGTGGAGCCGGGAAATTGCGCATCTGCCAAGTGCGCACCGTCCAGCACCGCGTCGTCTCGCGCAAATCGGCCGCGCAGAAACGCCGCGCTGCGGTCTCGGCTGAGGCGCTCGCGCACGTCTCAGCGGTCGCCGCGGCCGCGAATGACGGGGACGACGGCACGCTCGTCACGACCGTGCACGAGGCGACGCCGCTCGCCGACGAGGATTTGGGTTTGGCGCTCGATGCACTCGTCGACAAGTATGGCGAAGAGTTGCGGCTCGTCGTGCCCGAACAACACCGCAGGACGATGGTTGTGGGCGAGGGATTTGTACGTTTCTGTGTCGCACAGAACAGCACGGCAATCAACTAACTGGCCTTGTTCTTACCCCTACCAGAGCATCGCGTCCAAGCAAATCTACTCGGTCCTCGAAGAAATCGTGCGGTGGCGCGCCGTCGGGATCACGCAGGCCGAGCTCTCCAAGCAGCTCGGGTTCGACCCGCGATCCACCTTCCACTACATCAAAACGCTGGCCGCCAAGCACCGAATCGTGAAATTCCCCGTCGTGCACCGCGGCAACTACACACAGCTCACGCTCGCCGCGCAGTTTGCTCACTTGAACGACGCCTACATGGCCACGCTCGCCGGCGCCGCCAAGGACATTGCCAACGGACCCAGCACCGCGGGTTCCAACCCTACCCCACCGCTGCCCGCGGCGGCCGCGACCGCAGGGCCAGACGGCGCCGCCGCTGCGGAAGAAGATGACGACCTCGACGACCTCGAGGACGACGACGAGGACGCGATTCGGCTCACCGAGACGGTCAAGTGCACGTTCCTGTTCTTCAACGGCGGGACCGGCGCCGCGACCGACGCCAGCGGCGCCAACGACGCGGCCGTGGCCGCGGCCGACCACGCTGCGGGCGCTGCCGCCGACGCGGCCGCGCGCGCGCCTGAAACCAAGCCGGGCCTATTCGCCGCGCTCGTGCGGGCACAAGTTGTGCGAGCTCCGCTCCTCTCGCTCGCGCCGAACCAGATGCTGGTTGCCGAGGACTTGATTCATGCGCTCGGGTTGCAGCCGGCGCAGTACCCGCGACAGCGGAAATGGTTCAACCGCACGGTCGCGGACTTGGTCCAGCGCGGACACGTGCAGCGCGTGCACGCACCGAAAGCTGAGGGGCACGGCCGCGGGTTCGTCAATTGCATTCGACTGCTCAAGCCGTACACGCTGTCGCGCCGAAAGACGATGCCAACGCTCCTCGCTGACGATGCGGGCGACGACGTGGTCATGGGCGAGAGCTCGGCATCCGCCGCGACTGCCAACGCAGCAGAAACAACTGTGGCGTCACCCGACGCTGCCGCTGCCGCTGCCGCCGCGAACGCCGATGCGCGCTCGCCCGCGGGCATTCTCGCCGACTTGCCGTTCGAGTACCAAGTGCACCGCCTCCTCGCGGCGGCCGGCGAGCGCGGCATGACCGGCCGCCAGTTGCGCAGACATCTCGGCAACATTGCCGCGCGCCCATTCAACAAGTGCATGGAGCGGCTGATTGTCTTGCCGGGCAAACCCGCGCCGCCGCCGCCGCCGCCCGGCGCGAAACACACGGCGCTCACGCTGCAGCGCATGCCCGAGATCCGCGGCCGCGAGCGGCGGTACCGGTACTACACGAACGAGGCGATGCTCGCCAAGCAGGCCAACGACCCGGAGCTCAAGGCACTGTTTGCCGCACAGCAGGAAAAGCAGATGGCGTCGCTTGTCGCGGTGCGGAAACTTGCCTTGGGGGAGGGCGGTGCGACGGCGGTGACGGAGCCGGCCACGCCCGCGCGCGGTGCCGAGGGCGCGGCCGGGGACGCCATGGACGTGGATGCGGCGACGCCCGAGGTGCCAGCGACCCCCGTGCCCGCATCGAGTTCGGCGGCGGCCTCGGTCGCGGCGACGCCCGTGACCCTGTCACTGCGCACGTCGCTCGAGTCGCTGAGGCGCGCGAACGCGATCATGGCGCTCGTCCGGCAGTACCGGATCGTAGAAATCAATCACATCTTCATCCGGCAGATCCAGGACATCTTGACCGCCGACGTCCCGCCCGTCACGACCGGCGCGGATCCGGCGCCCGCCAGCGGCTGGCAACTCGACAAGAAGACGGTGCTGCGGTCGCTCGAGACGCTGCAGCGCGAAAAGCTCGTGGAGCTCAAGTGGATTGGGATCCCGATGCTGTCGGGCGGCATGGACCGGAAACAGTTTGCCGTCGTCGTCGATGCGGCGAACCCGGTCACCGACCAGGAAATCAACGACAAGGCGCGCGAAGTCGAACGCGAGATCCTCTACGGGCCCGCGGAACCGGCGTGGATTTCGTCCTCGGCCAGGGAGAACGGCGGGACCCCGTCGCGCTCGGCGCCGCCCGTCATTGCCACGCCCATGGTCCCGAGCGCGCGCACGCGGCGCCGGTCAACGCGCGGTGCGACCACTGCCACCGCCGTTGCGAGTACCCCCATGCAGCCCAATGCCAGCGGCATGACCGCGTCCGCGGCCGCCGCCGCAGCGGCCGACGCGGCGCCGCACTGGCGCGTGGTGGCCACCGAGTACGGGTGGCTCGACGCACGCATGCTCCGTGTCAAGTACCTCTACCAGTACCTGCACGAGCAGACGCGCGACGCCGGGCCCGAGTACGCATTTGATATCACGGTGCTGTTCTCGGACATGACGCTCGGCATGTACCTGCAGTTGATTGGTCACATTATCCAGTCGCCGGCGCTCACCGAGTACATGGAGCACCATCTCGACACGCCGCTGCGCAACGTGCGCGACGATATTCGCGCCGAGTTGTTGGGGACCGACCGGCTCAAGCGCCGGTTCCGGTTCCACGTCACGCACATGATCAACGTGCTCGTCGCGCTCAACGTCGTCGTCGCCCCCGACGAGCCCGAACTCTACAAGACGGTCACGGAAATGACGCTGCCGAAACGCATTTACCGCGTCCCGCGGCAAATCGACCTGCTCGACTACCTGGCCCCGCGCAGCGAGCGCTCGCCCGTCGGCACTCGTGACCTGACGGAAATGACCGAAGTCGCTGAGTTCTGGACGGAACTCGAGCTCCTGCGCGCGCCGCAGACCACGAGCGCCGGCCCGCGGTCGCGGTCGTCGAGCAAGGGCGGCGACGACGACGATCCCGACGCCGATGTCGACGCCGACGACGCCGACGAGCCCGACGACGACCTGCGCCGGCCGAACCGGCAATCGGTCCTCAACCCGGAAGCCGACCCGATCAAGCTGCTCACGCTCCCGCGCAACTGGCGCCCGCCCCACACCTACACGCGCGAGCAGCGGCGCGCTCTCACAGCCGTTTGCGACCCGGACCACGGCACGACCCCGCTGCAGCACGATCCCGCGTGCCGCGAACTCGCGCGCAAGACGGGGCTGCACATCAATCGCGTCAAGCAGTTTTTCCGGCGGTTCGAGTGGGACTGGGCGCAGAAGCGCGCGAGACAGGCCGGGGCCGCCGGCGCCGCGGTGAATGGCGGCGGCGAGTCGGTGAGCGAACGGGATACGGTGCCGTTTGCCTGGCCCACGAGACGCGGGGCGTCAGTGTCTCCCGCCGAGCCGCGCCCGGCAAGTCCCGGCACGTCGCTGATTGGCCGGCTCCAGGCGAAGCGCATGCAGAAGCGCGCGGCTGTGGGGACGCCGACGCCATCGTCGTCGTCCGTGGCTTCGTCGCCCGCCGTCGGTGCGGCGGCAAGTACCGGTACTACAGCCGCCGCGCCTGCCACCAAGCAGCGCACGGCGTCCGGCACGGCGGGCTCCGCGCCTGGGATGCCCGACCGCCGGCACCGCAAGCGCACACTGCAGCAGATCAACGCCGACGGCGACGTGGAAGTCGTGCGGCAGAAACGCACACGGTTCCAGTGGACCGAAACCGAGGACGCGCGGCTCGTTGCGAGCTGGGTGATTTGCACGCACCAAGTCCAGCAACGGCGCGCGCGTGCCGTGGCCTGGCGGCTTATGGCACACATGTTTTCCGGACGGCCGATCGATTCGCTGCGGCGCCGCGCAACGGCGCTGCTGAAACGGCCCGATGTGCTGGTGCGGACCAAGGTGTTGGAGCGCGTGTGGGCCGCGCACATGGACGAGTGTGACGAGTGCGAGGACGTCGATAACCACGAGGAACTCGAGTGTGCGGTCGCGCATTTGCTCGCGATCAATATTGACGAGGCGGCTGCATCGGCGCCGATCGTCGAGGAGATTCCGGACTCGGTTGAGGACTTGCTCGCGCAGTTCGAGGTGGTTGCCGACCCGGTCCCGCTGCTCGTCGACCTGGTCGACAATGAACTTACGGCGCGGTCCAAGCTCGTGCACATGTACGAGAATGCGCTCTACGTGCCGCACGTCGAGCCATGCTCGCGGCAAATGGTGTTTCTCGAAGACGACGGCGAAAAGGCTGGCACACCCACGACCGACCAGGAACCCGACGAGGCCGCCGCCGACGCCGAGGTTGCTGCCGTCACGCGGCCCGCGACGCGCTCGACTCGTCTCCGGTCGCCGACGCGACTCACCCTGCCGCCGGCAGTGGCCGACCGGCAAGTGGCCGTGGTCGCGCAATTCCTCAAAATGATTTGCCTGACGCCCGACGCCGAGTACAATTCCGCGACCGCATTCGGCATGCTGCACGCCTACCCGTCGCACATTGTGGAGCGCGCGCTCACGCAGGCGCAGGACTCGGGCGCACTCGTGCGCATGCGTTCGGCGACCAAGACGCGCGTCGTGCCCGGCCGCACCGTTGCGCTCTCGGACCGGTTCCGCGTGCAGCTCTACGGCCACCCGACACAGCGGCAAATCATGGCCGCCGTGCAGTGTGTGACCGACCTGGGCGCGCATATCGCGCGCGCCGGCGCCGACGTGCAGACGTTTACGCTCGACGAACTCGTTGATGAAGGCGTCATGATGGCCGTGATTGATTTGGTTGTTGGCGGGCACGCGCATATGCGCGTGCGTGTCGCCCTCCCGACCGTCTGGGCCGCGCCGATCGTCCCGGCACACGCGCGCGACGCCGATATGCACTTGCCCGTGGAAGTCTCGGCGCGGCGCGCGGATTTGCCAGCACCGCAAATCACGTGGCCGGCCGACGGCCAGGCGCCGGTGCTGTCGACGAGCAAGCGGCTTGTGCGTCGTGTGCGGAGGCCCGACGGGTCGGTGCGCGTGCGCGTTGGACAAGAGGGCCACGTGCTCGTGGACCCGACCAACGACGAGGCCATGGCGCAAGTGTGTCTGCGCCGGTTGCCGGACCATATTGCCGCGGACCCGATGCCCGTGAACGAGGAGGAGGGCGACGAGGATCCGGTGCTCGCGGCAGCCGAGGCGGCACTGCGCAAGTGGATGGTCCCACGCATTTGGACGAGTATTCGCGGGCACGTGGTGCCGGCGATTGTGCGCAGCGCCATGACCGCGCTTTTGTCGTTCCTTGTCAAGTATCCCGGCGCGCCTTTGGTACGTGGCGTTTTTTTTTTTCTTTCTGGAGCTGTTGAGATGGGGTTGGCCGGACAGTGGACTGACACGGAAAGGTTTGACTCGGTGTAGACGTGGGTCGTTGAACGGTTCGAGCTGTGCCTGCTCAAGACGGAGATTATTGAGCTGCTCGAAATGCTCGAGGCGCGCGGTGCCGTCGAGACGGCCGAGGTCGACGGCGAGGTGTACGTGTACGTGCTCAGCGGGTACTTTGCGAAGGTGCTTTGAACACAAGAGTGCCCGAAATGGATGGGAGAGGAGTGGTCACGCGCAAAAATTTGTATTTCTTCACTTTTGTTGTCTCGTTGCGCGGCGTTTGCGCCTCAAGGTCCAACGCTGGACCGCATTTTCGCACCAATCTCGACCTTGTGCGCGGAATAGTCCTTCTCGTCGAATGCGATGTTGATGGTGATCAGCGGCGCAGACTCGAGCGCGCTCTGCGTCTGCAGCTGGGTGTTGCGTTAAGCAATGTACTTGGCAATTCGCGCAATACCATCGTGTTGGATCCCCACCAGCGTCTTTCCAGCGCGCTCTTTTTCGGCTCGCGCACGAACCAAGCGCGGCGAGGGCAGAAACAGGTTGAGGTGGAGAATTTCGAGTGGGAGGTGACTGGCAGCGCTCGCATAGTATTGCGCGAAACGGTGGATGGTAGGCGGGTGCGGCAGTTGAGTGCAATACTGGTCGGGTCGTCCTTGACAAGACGCGGAAAACCGTTCTTGGCCATGTCATACAGGAAATGCTTTTCGGGTGCAGCACGCTTGTCGACAGCCGCGTCCAAAGCGTTTTCGACAAGCACATCGATCCCTGCTTCTAGATATAGTCGTTTTGCCTCATGCAACAGGTAACATTTCTTCGCGTCCTGATCCGTTACAGTTTCCTTTGCTGCCAGCTTCTGGAGCGCATCAGGGATTTTCGACAACCTGAGCCAAGACTGTTGTCGCCTCCCCTTTAGCTGTCAGAAGACGTACCTGTAGGTATCCAACAGTTTAGTTAACTCCTCCTCCATCTGCTCCTCCAACTCCCAATTCGAAATGCGTTTCCATCAACGTTTCCTGTGTAGTATGCTCTCAACCAGGGCCACGGCGTCCGACTCGGGCCGTATCCGCAATAAAATTCTGTTTCTTTTTTCAAGCGTGTATATTGCGGCAGGTGTTCTCACCAGGCTACAGCTTTGAGGAGCGCTCCAACGATGGGGATCGTGTTTGAGAGTGGCGAGCACGGTCAGCCGACCAAATTACTCCCTCCAAATTTCGAGTTAACCGTGGTCAAGTTTCATGAGCCGCCGTTGGTCTCTGAGAACGTGCGGTTCCCCGACCCTGCATCAAAGCCAATTGCACAGAACCGGCAGGTGAAAACGTCTTCGTGGCGGCCGGATTTAAACACCTCACTCTTGGTGGCAGGTACGTGCAATCCAACGAATTATCCCACTTTGTGACGCTTCCTGACTCCTAACTTGGACTCCATAGTTTGATTGTTCCTGACCGTCGAAACATGAAATGTATGTAAATTGACTGGCCACCTTGCGTCTCTCTTCTCCTCGTGACGTTCCAATAATTGACGGTTGAATGTTGTAATTAGGAGGAAACCGAGGAATTCGTTATGAAGTGGCAGTCTGAGCATCAACAGCGCAAAGCCACAGCAGAGAAACGTCCCTGATTTGTGAGGAACTTGATTAACGGCCCTTTCTCTCGTCGCGATTTGGCAGTTTGCATTCTCCGAGGATTGTGAGCTGGAATGCGGACGTGAATATTTGGCTTTTGGTTGCGATTTGGGCCTCTGTCTGACATGGGAGAAGTCTATCAGTCGAAACCTCAGCATCCAACCCACACTCATTCCAAGAATCATCACCAGCACCCAAGACGCGCGTCGCGCCCGCGGAGAGCGGACGTTGCACCAAAGCGCGTGCGTGAGAGGATGCGATTTGCGCAGCTTATTCGGAGAGTATGCGGCCCATAGCGGGTTCATCGTGCACAGCTGCGACAGTCACAGCGCAAGGTGGGGTCGCGGCCACGACAGAGGTGGGACGGCGCAGGTCGCTCGAGCGGATCATGGAGGGCGTTTGGCCAGTGCAAGGCGATTGATTCTTGTGCCGTGAGATAGGTCTGAGCAAGAACGACACACGACCCAAAATTCTCGTTGTATTTCTCCAAAAACCAGCAATGGCGACCCACTGGCAACCCACCACGCGCATCCTCAATACTCGTCGTCCTCCCCACCCTTGGTCTGCTTTGCGTTATTGATCTGTTGCCGCTGGTACATATCGGCCACCTGTTCGCCAGTCGTCGCGTCCTCGGGCTTCTTGTCGTCGCGAATGCGAATGAACCGAGGGAAACGCAGCGAAATACCCTTGTTAGGATCGACCTACCCCACGCGTGTGAGTGCCGGTTCCGGAAAACGATTTGGGCGCAGGAAGAATGGCGTACCAGACCGACACCCGACTTGTAGACGGGCGAGATCGACAGGTCCGCGGCCTTGACTTCCCATACCTGGACGGGATCGAACCAAATATCGGCTTTCGCGTCGCCGAGGTTGTAGTACGACCGCGGCGCCGCAATAATGTGCGCCTTGAGCGCCTCGGCGAGCTGTGCGAGCATTTCCTCGGAGAACCCCGTGCCGATCTGATCCACCCCCGAAACGCGCGACCGCATCAGCCTGCATTCTCTGCGAGGCCAAATCCAAAAACAGCGCACATACCTTGCAAATCGACTGGTACTCTTCATTCCCCGGATCGTACGACGCGAGCAGGAACCCGCCATACACGCCCGTGCGCTTGCCCTTGCCCGTAAACCCGCCAATCACGACCAGGTCCAAACTATCGCCGACGCCCTCGAGGTAGTCCTTCTTGACCTTGAGCCAATTGCGTGACCGTTTCGACGGCTCGTAGCTCGACTCGTCCTCGAGCGTCTTGACCATGAGGCCTTCGCAGTTGCCCACGACCGAGTCGTCGAGAAACGCCTGGATGTCGTCGAGCTCCCGCGACTCCATGGACTTGGCGAATTGAAACTCGCCGGGGATCTCGGAAAAGTGGTCGAGCAGCAGCGCGCGGCGCGCCTTGAGCGTGTGCCGCAAGAGCGACTAAGGGGCGGGTGGGGTGGAGGGAGGTGAGACGACGCGCTGATGCGCGGGTAGGCCAGGAGTGAGGAAAACGTACCTCGCCGTTCAAGTACAGCAGGTCGAACACGAAGATGCACACTTGCACCTTGATGCTTGCCTCAGTCACGTCCTATCCGCGCGGCGCCAGCATATGAGTCGGTGCACGTCGAACCCCGAGTCAAGCCGCGACTTGACGTACCTTGCGCTTGCGCGTGCTGAGCACCTGGAACGGCAGAATGCATTGCTGCTCGCGGTCCCACGCAACGGCCTCGCAATCGAGCACAAACGAGAACGTCCCCTCCTTGCCAATCTACACTCGAGAAACGAAATGCGTCCACGTGAGTCACTGCACGACTAGCACGGCGATGAACGAAGTCTCTTGGTGTACCTTGTCGAGCCGGCCCATGACGTCCGGGTACTTTGGGCTCAGTTTCTCCGAGTTGCGGCTGTAAATGAGCGTCTTGCCGCTCTCGAGGAGATGAATCTGCAGCGACGATGAGCAACACCAGCATCAGTATCTCCGCCTCCCCCGCGCCCGCGCCAAACTCCCTACAACAATCGTACCTGCGCGCGCTCGCCATCATACTTGAACTCGCATGTGAACGGCTTCCCCTCGAACCGGTCGAGAACCTCCGAAATGGCCTTGGTCGGATGCGCGAGCATCGGTTTCAGCGGAATCCCTGGCGTCAAATGGCAGTGGTCCGGCAGCGACTTGACGGGGTACTTGAGCAGGGCCGGCACGATCAGGTCATAGGACGGCAATTCGCTGTAGACGCTCTTGATCGTTTCTTCAGCCGCCTTGAGGTCCGAATCGGGTGGGTGCTTCTTCTTACGGTAGACAAACGCGTGCGCGAGTGCGACGAGCACGGTGCGTTCGGCCAAGCCGATGCGCAACTTGCCCTCGAGCGACCTTCAGAACAAGGGATGAGGAGGGTGAGAAAGGGGCGAGCGACGGCGGTGGATGGGGGGGGGGGGGGGGGGGGGGGGGGGTGGGGAGACGGTACCGGACGAGGAACTTGGCCTCGTTGCCACGGCACGACACGAGCAGCGTCTTGATCTTGTCGACCTTGATCTTCTGGCTCTGTTTGCGGTGGTTCAACGGCCGCAGCCAATCGAGTCAATATCGCGGTCCAACGGAAATAACGGTCAATGGCAAGTTGAAGCGTACCGAGCCACCCGTGATCTTGGCGATCTCCTTGAGCGTCTTGAAGACGCGTGGGACCTGCAGCGGTTTCGGCTGGAACATGGTGGACTGGTGCCCTCGACTTTGCTTCATTGACGAACTGAGCGCGATTAGAACCCAACCGGCACGACCGAATGGGGCAAGCAACGCAACGCACCTGAGCGACCGTCCCCAAATCGCCAACAGTCCCCAAATCAGCCCTGATCTTTTGCAGCGTGCGGCCCGTGGCCTCGGCAATGGCCTTCACCAAGATCGACTCGCCAATCCCGAGCTCGAGCCCTTCGTACTCGGGCCCGAGGCGGTTGATGCACAGGTAGATGATGGCGAGCAAGTCGTCGGCGCTGTTTTTGATGATCTTGATAAGAAACTTGGTCAGAATCGACGCAATTTCGAGCCGCTTGGTCGTCTTTTCGACGGCCTCGAACATTTCGCACAGGTCGGCGTAGGTCGCGCTGTGCGGGGGATCGGGAACAGGCGAGAGTGAGTCGAATTGGTCGCCTTCGGCCAGTGGGGAAGGGAATTCCAAGCGTACGGCTCGGACACGGCTGGTGGCTCCACGTCCTCGTCCTCATCCATGTCGCTGCCCTGGTCACGCGCCGCTTCCTCGCGCTCGTCACCACCACCTTCCTCCTCGGCGTCTTCGTCGTCGTCATCGTTTTCACGCGCCCTGCGTTTTTTTTGCCTCGGGGGCGGCGGCGTGTCGCGCTCGATCATGACAATATCCGACGGCGCGGCCGACGCGGGCCGATCGACTGATCCTGCTGCTGCTGCTGCTGCCGCTGTCATTTCGGGCACGGCCGATGGCGCGGCGACAGCTACGACCTTGACGCCGCCGTCGTCGTCATTCTCGTCGTCGCTGTCGACAATTCGGCGGCGCTTGGTGGGCGGCGGGCGCACGGGAGCGTCATCGGGTGTTGACGCGACTTCAATCGCGTCGGGCGTCGACGCAATCGTTATCACGTCGGTGACTTGCGACGAGGACGACGAGGCCGCGGTGGCAGCTGAAGCGAGCGCGGAAGTCGACGGCGAAGCGGACGCAGCGCGCGGCGTGGATTTCTTGGTGAAGAAGGCGGCGATTGAGCGCTGGCCGGCTGGCGGCTCGGTGGATTTCTTGGGCGGCATGGTTGTTGCAGGGTCGTCGCGGGGGTTGCAGCGGATCTGGGGCAGGCACAGCGGCACAGCGCGGTCGTTGCCGACGTGCTGGAGTTGCAACGGCTGGTTGGTTGTTCTGGTTGTCGTGGTCGCCGTGGTCGCCGTCAATACTAGCCGCCGACGTCGCCGTGGTCGCGAATGGGAGTCAGTGTGGAGCGGAGCAGTCGGAGCAGTTGCTTCCGCTTGCGGGAGACAGCGCTGCACGATCAGCGGCCGCGTCACGCGCAGCGCACCTGCTCATCGCATGATTGGATGCGGCACATTTTGAGCACGTCTCGCACTATTTGCATCGCTTTGGCACTGATCACCGAAATGCAGCTCGCTTCTTCCGTGCAGCAACGAACCGTTGGGGTCGGCACTCTGTCTCTCGATATGGCCGCCAGGCAAGATGCCGCAACCCCGACAGCTCATGGACCTGCTGACCTTGCTTGACCTCGACGCTGCAACGCCATGATCCGCGGCAACGAGCTCCTGCACACGCCGCCACGATCAACAAGCAATGCCTCCAGCTCGACGGCGCTGCACGCGACCAAGTCCATCGACCGCACGCTGTCACTTTCGCTGCCGTCGCTCGCCGTCGCCGCATCCACATCAACCACAACCTCACCGCCAGGTCCTGCGCCGTCCCTCGCGCGTCACGGCCGCCAATTCCACTGGTCAAGCGCCATCCCAGCCTTTCTCAACAAGACAACCGGCGGCCCCACCGTCAATGACGTTGACGTGCCGCCTGTACGCTCACCGACCGCCGTCGTCAAGGCCAAGCGACGATCCCCCTCCCCACTGCTACCTCGTCGTACTCTTCCCTCGCCGCCCGACCAGCACGCCGTCCAACATGACCCACCACTGCCACCACCACTCCAACCCAAGCGCGACCAACCCGCCATCTTGCACGCCCTCGCCTCTTCGCGCCGACTTGCCCGGCAACCGACCCCACCCATCCCGCGTTCCCCACCCGTCCAAAAGCACACTTTCCTCGTGGGCTCGGCCGCCGTCCCCTTCACCGTCCCGACCGCCGCCCTCTCCAGTTCACGCATGCTCACGCACTGGCTCGCGTTGTGTGGCCCCTTCCGCGAATCGCGCGACAACGCGTACCGCCTCCCTACCATTGACCCTGCCTCGTTCTCTGCGATTCTTGCACACCTCGCGAACCCAAGCACCTGGAGCCCGCCAGTAGACCTGTGCCTAGTCATTATGCTCGACGCGCTCTACCTCGACCTGCACGTGGCCGTCGACGCGTGTCTCGCGACCGCCGCGGAAAACGTGGACGATGTCGAGTCGCTCGAGGGGGTGCCGGTGCCGCTGGTCATGGCGATCGCGCGACGACTGGACGTGCCGGCGCTCGCGCGCGCGGATGCGATCATTGCGGCTGCGGGCGGGGATACGCGCCGTGTCTGGCTCGACCATCTCGGGCGTGTTCCCGACGCACTCGACGCTCTCCACCGGGTGGACATTGCGCGGATCGAATCGGTTGTTGCGTACCTCGCGCCGCCAGTGCCGCAATCCGCGCTTCCCACCACGGACCGTGTAGGCGACGTGATTCGCGCGATGGCATTGCCCGCGACCTTGACGGCCAACGACGTTGCGTGGATCCGGACCGCAGCGCACCGTGCGTCGCGGCCTGTGGAACTCATCCTCGAGAATGGTGCGACGGTGCCGACGTATGTGCCGCCACCCGCGGTGGCCGAGAAGTTGGCGGCAAGGCGGAAAGTGGCCGCGCAGTACACGTCGTCTCGCGGCAAACTCGTCGTCGACGTCTCCACGGCCTCGGCGCCGGCACCAACCACGCAGGACGCACCGCCCGATGCGGCCGATCCTTCTCCACCCACTACCACTGACGTGCAGCCTCTCCGCGTCGTCGCGTCCGGCCCCGTCTTCACTCTCCACCCATCCACCCCATCCCCTCTCCTCGCATGGCCGCTCACCCGTCTCGTCATCCGGTCGACCCCACTCTCCACCGCGCAACTCACCAACCTGTGCACCTGGCTGGTCTCGACGCACTGCGCGGTCACCCACCTCGCGCTGACCTACGGCACCCTCGACGAATCCGGGCTCACGGCTCTCCTCTCCTCCCTCGCACGTACCCCACTGCACCTCGACCTCTCCGCCAACATCCACCAAACGACTCCATCACGCGGGGACAAGTCCCTCGTCCATGCGTTGCGCGCGTGGTGCCGCGCGCTCCCGCCCGCCTCCGGCATCCACCTGACCCTCGCACACAACGCGTTCCTACCCGCACTCGCCATGTCCCTCGTCGCGACGCTCACCGCGCACGTCGACCGGTTCGCGTCGCTCCGGGTCGCGCACGTGCCGCTCGCCGCCGCGCTGGACGCGTCTGCGGTGACCCCGCGGTGGGCGGCGATGACGGCGGTCGACTTGACGGGGACCAGGGTGCACGCGCCGGTTCTCGCGGACATTGTCGCGCGATTGGCGGAATGCGCGACGGGGTTGACGGACGTAAGGGTGGATGCCGCGAGTGACACCGTCGTTGCCGCAGTCGCAAGAGCGGTGCCCGGATGGACGAAATTGCAGACGCTGAGCGTGACGGCGAGCGGGACGGGGGTGCTGGTCGCGGGCGAGACGTTTGAGATGTTGGCGGGTGCAGTGGCGGGGCATCGGACGGTGGAGGTGGTGGATTGGACGGGGTTGGATGTCCCAGAGGCGGCGATTGGGACAGTGATTGCCGGGAGTGGGAGGAGGATGGTTGTGGTGTTGGGCGCGGTCGGGACGCGGATGCACGCGCGGTTGGGGAAGATGGTCGCAGCGGTCGGCAAGGGCGGGAGGGAGATCGTGGTGTGGACGGGGGCGGGAATGGTCACGAATATACGCGGCGCGCGGCGGCGGTGACCTGACGATCTGTGAAGGAAGGAGATAAGGAATGCAGTGTCGTGTCTAATCCGACCACAAAACCAACAACACAAAAAGAAAACGAAGGAATAACAACTAATCTCACTACGCCAGGCAGCACGCCCCCCTCCTCTCTCCACCACCCCACGGGATAAACGAAATTACACGCGCCGACAAACCGACCTTTACTTGAGCGTCTCGGCAATCAAGCTTGCCGGCAGCGCCTGCGTGACATGGTACTGCGCGAGCACATTCTCCTTGGCCATGATCGCATTCACGAGTTCCGGGAGCGTGCGCGCCAAGTCAATCGCCTTGTCGAAGTATTTGATGGCCTCGTCGACCTTGCCCTGCGGCAACAAGAAATTGGCGAGCTGCACGTAGACCAAGTCGCAGCGCGGGTCCTTTTCGAGCGCGGTGCGCAGCAGTCGCTCGGCCTGCGGCGCGTCCTGGAAGACCTGGAACATGAGTGTAGCCTTATTGATGTAGGCCATGGGCGAGACGGGCGCGAGATTGATGCACTTGTCGTACTGCTCGACGGCCTCCGGGAACCGACCTTGGTCCATGAGCAGCTCGCCATAGTAGTTGTAGATATCGGCGGTCGTCGGGAACTCGGCCATGGCCTTCTTGAACGTGCCCATGGCCGTCTGAATCGACCCGAGCTTGTACTGCGAGACGCCGAGCTGGATATAGGCCGCCGGGAACGTCGGGTCGAGGTCGAGCGATTTCTGGTAGTCGAGAATGCACCCGCCAAAGTCGTTCGACAGGAACTTGACTTGGCCGCGGTGGTAGTAGATATCCGGGTCCTGGTCGTTCACTTGCAGCGCGCGCTCAAACATTTGCAGCGTCTGGTCGACTTCGCCGCGCTCCATCAAAATGTTCGACATTTTGATGAGCGTGTTCACGTTGGTCGCGTCGAGCGCCAGCGACCGCTCAAATGCCGCTGAGGCCTCCTCCACTTGGCCCTTGAGGAACAGGAACGTGCCCTGCAGGTTGTAGACGTGCGCGGCGACAAGGTTCTCCTCGGTCACGAGCGAGACGGCCTTGGTGATGGCCTCATCGGCCTGCTCGTACTCCTTGGCCTTGATGTGCGCGAGCGCCGCCGCCAGGTAGAATTCGGGCGTCTCGGGTTCGGGCGTCGTGCCCTCGAGTGCCGGGCAGGGGGCCGGACGGAATGCCTCGAGGTAGGCCGAGACAAACGTGGCCGACGGAAGCATCGGCTTCTTGTTGGGCAACATCGCCAACGCCTGCGTCTCGGCGAGCGTCTTGAGCAACCGCTCGGCCGCGTTCATGGCGTTCGGGTTCTTGTACCCGTCGAGGATCGTGATCGTCGTGAAGTCTATCGGATTTGGAAGTGACCGTGAGCGCCGGGTTCCTGCAAAGGAGAGTGCGGAACACTTGCGAAGAGTGGAGTGGGGTCTGTACCGTTGAGGGCATCGCGGAGCTGGCCAAGCTGCTCGTAGGCAATGGCGCGGCGGTGCAATGCCTTGACGTAGGCCGGGTCGAGGGCGAGGGCTGGTCAAGGCAAATCAGAGAGTGAGATGGTGGTGATCGCCGCGCGGAGCATTTCAGAGAAACAAACCCTTGGTGCAGTCCTCGACCACGCTCTTCGGGTCGTTCTGTCAGACATCAAATCAAAGAGAGTGAGTTCGCAGTTCTCAACGCAACGCCGACGGCAAATAGCGTACGAGGTTGGCATGGCACGCGGCGCGGTTGCACCAAAAGACGGCGCTCGTGGGCTGCAGGTCAATGGCCTTGGAATAGCACTCGATGGCCTCTTGGAACTTGCTCTTCTTGTAGAGGTCGTTGCCCTGGTCCTTGAGCTGCACGGCGAGCGCGGCCTTTTGCTGGATACAACCAAGGACACGGCGTCAGAATTGTCGCTGGCTTCGCGGACGCGACAGAGCGCCACGCCAGTTCGTGCCCGCGACAGGCGGCACCGTCGCAATCGGTACCTTGGGCGTCAGCGCCGTCGGTCCCTCGGCGGCCGCTGGTGCGGGTGCGGGCGCAGCCGGGGTAGACGCGGCTATGGAATCGAATGAAATCCGCAGCGAGGGGTTCGGTCGGCGCGTCAGTTGATCCGCGGCTTTCGTGACCAGCATCAAGGACCACGCTTCATCACTCACCTTGTGCCTCGTCCTTCTTCTTCGCAGCGGCCGACTCGTCAATCTTGCGTGCAGCGGCGTCGGGCTCGGCAGCCGCAGCCGCGGGCGCCTGCTTGGGCGACGATGGCGCCTCCTTCTTGTCCTTTTTCGAGGCCTTGCGGTCGGAGCCCTTGCTGCCGGCGGACGCGGCCGAGTTGTTGTTCACGTAGAGCGCGCCGATACCGGCGACCGACGCGACGAGCACGGCAATCACGATCCACTTGCGGGTGTTTTCGTCCATCTTGGTGGCAGCGGCAGCAGCAGCGGATCACGCGGGGTCGGGCGGGCCTTGGCGGCGCGGTGCAGCAAGTTGGCCGCGCGGACGTCGCGGTCGTGGTGGGCGGAGCCGGGGTCGAGGTCGTCGACAACGCGGTGATGATCTGCAGCGTGCAAGGTGGTTGGTCGTGCTCGCGAAAGAAGCAAAACGAGCTGAAGCCAGCCTGCTGCTGCAGTCACGCAGCGTCACGCGCATGTCACACACCGCGTTTCGTTAATCGTTGATCGAGTGACGTGGACGGCGCCGGCTTCCATCACGGACTTGGCCGACTGCCGACCGACTGACCCGGCCGTGTCCACCACGTCGCTCATCCATTCCAGCAATCCTGCCCCTTGCTGCTGCAGTGCAGCCAACGTCAACCAACCTCAGCTATCCGCTTGCCGGCCGTCAACTCGCTGCTGTCTCCCTGCGCTCGCCCACCGGCACCCGCGCCGGCCACGACCGGGCCCATTGCACCAACATCAACCATGCCAGGCTCCAGCTCGCCCTTCTCGCAGTTCCTTGCGGGCCTCTTCCGCATGTCGCCGCAAAATAAGAAATTCCTCCTTGACGGTCGGTCCCCATCCTGTGCCCTCTCCACCCGCTTCGTCTGATCCCTTCATGTTGCGCCACCCCCGCGCCGCCCCCCTTCTCCATCCAGTCCTCCTGCTCGGCTTCAGCAATGTCGCGCTCTACTACACGGTGCGGTACATTATGGCGCGCAACGACCCGATCAAGAACATGTACAAGCGCCGCAAGGAAGAGCTCGCGCGCAAGCAGCTCGCATCGGCGGGAGCGTCCGCTTCCGCCGTACAAGAACTGCAGGACCGGCTGCGCGCGCTCAAGTTGACCGAGCATGAGGACGTGATTGCGTCCGAGATTGTGAGCGCCGCGGATGAGGGTGTGGTCGGGTTCTCGCGTACGCATTGCATTTCGACTGTGCCAGCACAACGTACCTCGGTGCTGATCCCCGAGCGCGCGGTTGCGCGCATCTTGGTTCTCTAGAAATCGGCGGCCTCGAGCCCATCATCACCTCGCTCAAGGAATCGGTCATCTACCCGCTCGTCTACCCGCATCTCTTCTCGTCGGGCAACAACGGCCTCCTGCAAGCGCCCAAGGGCGTGCTTCTCTACGGGCCACCAGGTTCGCCCGTCCCTTTCTCGCCCTACTTTCTCCACACGCCATCACTCACGCCAACCGACGGAATAGGATGTGGAAAGACGATGCTCGCCAAGGCGCTGGCCAAGGAATCCGGTGCGACCTTCATCAACCTGCACGTCTCGACCTTGACGGAAAAATGGTTTGGCGAGTCGCAAAAGCTCGTGAACGCGTTGTTCAGTCTGGCCAAGAAACTCGAGCCGGCGATTATTTTCATCGACGAGATCGACTCGTTCTTGCGCGAGCGTCGATCGACCGACCACGAGACTACCAGCATGATGAAGGCCGAGTTCCTCGGGTTCGTTTGGACCGTTGCCCGATGTCGTGGCTGACGGAATTAGCCGCTGACTATTCGTGATTTGCGCGTAGCCTGTGGGACGGCCTGAGTTCGGGCGAAAGCCACCGCATTCTCGTGATTGGCGCGACCAACCGGCCGCAGGACCTCGACAAGGCCGTCTTGCGCCGCATGCCCAAACGGTTCGCGATCAAACTGCCCAACTCGACGCAGCGGCGCGAGATTCTGTCCCTGGTGCGCGCTCTTCTCCACCCGATCGTCGCCGCCGAGTGCTCACCACGCTCGTATTCCCACATTCGCAGCTCCTCAAGGATACGGTCCTCGCCGGCGACATTGACATGGAGGACGTGGTCAATAAGACGCTCGGGTACTCTGGTACGCCTACCCTCTCTTGCTCCTCCCATACCTTCCCCACCCACTCACTCCCCCCAAATGTCCAGGCTCTGACCTCAAGGAACTGTGCCGCGAAGCCGTCATGATCCCCGTGCGCGAGCGGCTTCGCGCGTTCTCTGACGTGACGCAGGCGTCTGACATGACGGTGCGCCCACTGACAAACGCTGATTTCTTCCGCGGCGACGGCGACGACGTGAATGAGCTCTACCGCGAGGGTGACGCCGACGGGTTTGAGCTCGAGGCGCCCGACGCGTTGGATTAGGTTGGAGTGGGAATGTAGGCACAGTTGTTGGTTTTTGTTCATAAATCGGTAGGCTAACGATATATGGGTTCTCGAGATAAGGATAGGTGGGCAAGAATGCGCAGGTGGAGAAGACGCTCCGCACCGCAAAGAGAACCAAACTTTCAGACAAAAACTGGAGGTATCACGAATGGGCAAGGGATGGGGGTATTGGGAGAATGGGACCAACAGGCAAATGGAGGCCAAAATGAATCGACCCACAGCAAAAAGAATTACGCGAATGCACGCCACGCACGCCGATCACAGCTCCTCATCACCCATCGAGCCCGTGTCGTGCTCGTCCTTGTCCTGGCCGCCGTCCCCTTCCTGCCGATGCCCGTCGGGCTGACGGTGATCCGTGCCACCGTGGTTCGCGGGCGCCTGCGCGGTCCCAGCCGACGACGACTGCGCCGTTGCGGCAGTCGCGGTCGCGGTGGCCGCGATGCGCTTTGAATTCGTCGGGTGATATCGCCACTACGTCAAGCCCACCGCATCTCGTTAGCCGTGCACGCAAACCACCACACGACGAGCACACAACGTACATTGGCCGCGGCCAGCTTGAACACGTCCTGGTGCCGCATCTCCGGGTGCTGGGCCTTGACGCGCTACCCTCCCCCTCTGCGTCAGGACCACCACCACCCTTAGCTCCCCACTCAAACGCAACCGCACCTTGAGTTCGTGCGCCATGAACGCCGTATACGCCGATTCGCGCTTCACGCCCGCCTTGCGCTTCGCCTTTGGCGACCCCGAATCGCGCGCGCTGGCAGCAGCGGCGGTCGCGGCAGACGACGTCGCGGAAGTGGTGGTCGTCGCGGTGGTCGTGGTTGTGGTGGTGCGCGGCGAGGAGCGCGCGTGCGGCGACGACGGGTGCATGGTGGCGACAAGAGCGGCGCTCGACAGCTACTCGGCGGGGGAGCAGGTGGGAAAGGTGGAGAAGGTGCAGGACGGAGAAGCGCGCCATATACGCGATCGAAACGGCCGGGGGGGGGGGGGGGGGTGGGGCGCGCGGCGCATGCTGATGAACTGTACCGTGATGTTTTGGGAAGGGGACAACACAAGGGAGCGACGGGACAACAGAACGAGGCGCGGCGTGTCATGGCTGCTGGCGTGCGGCGGTTGAGGGGCGGGGCACTGCGCCGTGCGCGTCGTCGTCGGGCGACCTGATCGGGGGCGGGAGCCACGCGGGCTTGGCCGGCGCGCGCGAGAACAAGGACCGGTGGAGAGTGGAGCCATGAAGCAGAAGCGCAAGCATTTCAGGCCAATGCCGTTGTCGTTGGCGGGAGCGGGCTCGTGTTGGTTGTACGGTGCACCGGATGTCTCGCGACGCGTTGACCTTGGTGCCATCGTGGGGTCGTGGCGCTGTCACCGCGCGCACGGCGCCGATTTTGGCACATCCCGACAGGCAGCACGCGCACAAGATGCGTGCTTGCTCACGGTGCGCGCGGAAGGAGAGGAGGAGGGGAGCCAGCACGACCCGAGGGCGGCAGGGTCTGAGCAGGCGGAAACAACAACGCGGTAAGGAGAAAACGCGTGCATTCGGTCCATGGCACTTCCATCTCGGCGCGAACCCAAGCGCGTCCAGTCTGAGTCCCACCCAGTCCAACGTCTCCACGGTCACTGCGCACCAGCGCCGGACGCGGCGCCGGACACAATCCGGTCAAAGTCGGCCTTGCACAGGAACCGGTCGCCGACTTGAAGTGCCTTCATGTCGTCGAACGGCGCGCCGCATTCCTAGCCGTCGCGGACAAACGCGGCCATCAACTCCCCCTTCTCCACCCTCTCCACCAACGTACCGCCGCCCACGCCCATCCACACGTACGTAGCACGTAAAGCACCGATGGTGGTACTTCTTGTCGTTAATCACGAGCATTTCCGCGCGCCCGTCGTCACCGACCCCAATCTTCTCCCCGCACCGAGCGCACTCCGGCGCGATCGACGCCGAATAACACGTGCGGCACGCCAGTCCACCGTTGGGCGTCTCAAAGAACGGCGTGCCCACGAGTGCCGTGTTGCACGTCGAGCACGCAAAACAAGCCTCGTGGAAAGCCATGGCGCCGTCCTTGATCGACAAAATCTGGCCCGACGCGATCGGCAGCGCGCACCGCGTGCATTTCGGACAGAGGTCGGCCGTGTAGCACGTGTCGCAGACGGGTTGGGTCGCGACGAGCACGTAAGGCACACCAAAGAGGGCGGCCGAGCAGCGCGTGCACGCGAAGTGCGCGCGGTGGTAGGTCTGCTCGTTGGCGTAGGTGATCGCGTCGGCTTCCTTGATCGGCTCTATCCGCGCACGCATCGGCACGTCAATCATGCTGTTGACGACGGCAAGGAGGCGGGGCCATGGGAGAGGACACTTGCCGTCGCACGTTGCGCAGTAGCCGCGAATCTTGCCCATCGATCCGTCGTGGATCGCGGCCAAGTCCCGCTTGAGGTGAGCAAAGACCGTGTCGATCATCGTCTCGCCCATGATGTGCGATTGTCTTTGGAAATGATTGAATGGATTTGCAGCAAGTTGACGTCGTGCTGAATGGGCCAAGGGTTCGTGTCGATGATGGCCTATCAAGGACTGGAAATTTGTCAGAAATGGAGCCTCGCGGCTCGCATCGCTTGGCTTTGCTCTTCGCTCGACCACTGTCAAAGTGTCAACCACACCAAAAAACAAGTCAGACCGAAGGAAGCGATATGACGGCCACAATAGAGCAAGCAAGAAAATGAATTACATTGTCACAAAAACGATTGAAAGCACTGCGTCTAGTTCGTCCCATCAAAATCGGCATGGCGCAAAACGTACAGGCAGCAAAATCGCGACCAAAAACTCCAAAGAGGACGGAGAGACCGGCCGACCTCGAAACCCATCACAGCTGATCAAACTTGCACTGGCGGGACCGCCTTGACCATCACCCGCGCCCACGGCCCTGAGACCGGCATCTTGCCATGCATCGCCAACAGCTGCGCGCCCATTGCCAACACCGATGCCGCACTCCCCAGTGCCCCGACCACCACCACGATCCTCACCGCCGACTGAACCAGCGCGTGCCGGTACCGCCACATCCACCCGAACACACGATCCGCGTCCCGCAGCGCGAGCGCCAGAACGCACATGGGCGCCGTAACGAGCAACCAGTGCGCGTCGAGTGCGACCGCCGCGTCGGTGAGAATCGCCCACGACGAGAGGTACAAGTCGCGTGCAAGGTGGCCCCAGACACCGTGTGCCGTCATCCGACGCAGACGGAGCCACGCGATGAATAAGAGCGGAGCGGCGAGAACCACGCCGGCGAGTTTGGCGGGTGTCAGGAGCACCTGATACAGATGTGTGCGCGCGTGCGCGCGAATCGTAGCCAGCACCGCGGGCCACCCGCCGTGGATCTCGCGCCACGTCACGCGCCACCGCCGGTACCACGGCGCTGCCGTGCGTTTCTCGTACGCGAACGCCGTGTAGCAGCAGGCTGATGCGCGTGGTGCGTCGCGCGCGCACGCGCACGGGCCGACAACGGCGGCCGAGTCGGCCAAGACGCGGTACTGGTACTTGGCCGAGGGTTTGCGGCGCGTAATAGATGCCGGGAACACGCGCGTCGCACGTGTCGCAAAATCGCGTTGCACGAGCGATGCCCAGACAGCGTTCGAGTCGACGAGGGCGCGGAATCGGCGGCACGTGGCGGCGAGTTGCGCGAGGTCTTCGGCGTGGAGATGGTCGGTGACGCGGCACAGGATCTCGGCCGGGAGGGCGATTAAGGTGCTTGGGCGTGGTTGAGGATGGGCGATGGATGGTTGGCTGGCGAACACCGACCAGAGAATGCGCGGCCAGGGCTGGAGCGGGAACCGGCGCCGCTGCAGGGCGCGCAGGTAGGTGACGCTCTTGCAGAGGGTGTGCGGCCACGAGTAAACGCTGGCGAGAAGCAGCGCGAGCGTGCCGAGATGGTGCGCGACAGTCGCGAGTTTGGCGGCCTTGGCCGTGCCTGTGCGGTACAAGCGATGGACCGACGCAGTCGCAGTGCGCCGCCATGATGGGGATGGTGACGTGGAGGATATGCGTTGCGAGTTGGCCGGCGAGCAAGAACTTGACGAGCATGGCGATGAAGAGCTTGTGCGCGACCGGGACCGGGACCGGGACCGAGAGCAGGAACGTGATGGCGAGGGCGACCGTGACCGGCACGATGATGAACACGACAGGTTGAGCGAGACGGACTTTCCGCACGGGTCGGGCATGTTGTCAACATCATCGAGTGGGACCTGACCCGACGTAAGCGCTAGGAGGAATGCATCCATGTTTCGTTCCAGCTCAGCGTGTTGGTTGCTGTCGTCGTCAGAGAGTAATGGCGGCATCGTGGGATCGTCAGCGGCGACGGGGGCCGCGGCGTTTTGAGCGATTCCAGCTTCTGAGCCGCTCGTCGGCAGCCCTCCGCTGTCCGCGTCCATGGCCATGTGTTGGTGGCGTCAGGGAGAGAGAAGGGGCGCGATGGCGAAGAAAGAATCGATGGAGCCGTGCACAGAAAAATAGGGACACAGGAACAAAGTTGCATCGAGACATCAGGGTTGAGCAAGGGCTTTTGGCAAGCTCAGCCACCCGGTTTCGATGTCTCCACGCCTCGTGATGTTCCGCCATGTTGCTTCATTCGTTGTCCACCTGGACAGGGGGTGCGATGGCGAAGCGTTCATCGAGCGTGGTTGTTCCTTGCGGGCCGTTCGTTGAGCAAATTTCAACGCGAACGCTCGGACAGGCGCGGAGGTGCTGGACGTGGCCGCGCGGATGAACGCCGGCCAGCAGCAGAGCAGGCGGCGAGGCAACAGGCGTCTCTGCACGATCACGTGTGACTCGCTCGCCACAGTCAAGCCAAGCGACACCGGCCGCCTTACTCACGCACGAGCACAGGCCCACTCCCACGGCCGAATCGGTGGGCTCGCGAACGAAGCAGAAAAGTGAGAACAGGGGGGTCGGTGATGGTGGCAGATACGTCTGTCGCGCGGGGATCAGCCGTCATCAAAAAGATCAGTGACGCCCAAACGAGATCGGAGTCGACCAAGAGACAAAGTTGCTGGCGCGTGGCGGCGAGTTTCACGATATCCTCGGCATGCAGATGGTCCATGATGCAGTGGAGCACCTCGGGCGGGAGCGTGAGCAACGTGCTAGACAGTGGTCGGTTCGCGTCAAGGTCACGCATTACCTGGCCGGTGAGCATTGACCAGGCGACGCGTGGCCAAGGCACGAGCGCGAACCGGCGTCGCCGGATCGCGTGCAAATAGGTGATGCCCTTGCAGATCGTGTACGGCCACGAGTAGATGCTCGCCAGCAGCAGTGCTGCTGTGCCGAATTGATGCGCGACCATCTCGAGGTTGGCAAACTTGACCGTGTCCGCTTGGAGCAGGCGCGGGGCCGATGCGGTCATTGCGGCATGGTACCACGACAACGTTTGGTGAGACTTGGCGGGCGAGGAGGAGCGGGATGCAGGCGATGATTGGGTGCTGATGCGCGAGCGCGACCAGACCCGGGTTAGTGAAGGCGAACGCGAACGGCGAGATGAGGAGCACGACAGGTCGATCGGAGAGTTCACGAGCACATTTTCGGTGCCGTTGAGCGAGACTTGGTCCAAAGCAGAGGGTTGCCTGAGCGCGTTCATGGTTCGATCGCGTTGGTATTGAGGGTCGTCGATTTTGCGGCCGCGGTGGCCAAGCTGGGATTGTCGACAAAAACGGCGGCCGGTGCAGGGACTGGGGCCGCGTCCTTTCGAGGTGCTCCAGGCCCCTTGCGGGCAGTCTCCCGCTGTCAGCGTCCATGGCAAATCGTCGATGGTGTTGACGATGACAAGGACGCGAAGTACGCGGAGGATTGGAGAGGCTGGTCGGTCAGGTTTTCGCCAGGGTGGTGCCACCGGTTTTTCCTGATGCCACGGCTGGTGAGGTTGCGGCTCCCTGGGTCTGTTCTTCACCTGCAGAGGGGACGCCGACATGCTACGCGGAAATGAATGATTTGCGGCCATCCTTTTTCACCATCATCGAGCGGTGACAAGTGGAGCGGCGAGCGGCGGCGAGCTGCAAGAAATGGAGGAGCAAAGAGAAGGAGGTAATTGATGTTTTTAGGCGTCGTATCGCGTTCACGTGTGGGCGGTGGCCACAGCGCTGATCTGCCCTCCCTACTGCCCTCCTCTGCCCTCCACGGCTAAGCCAAACAACGGCGCGTAACCCGTCGACCGCCTACAGCCACCCGGTCCCACGTCGCGGCATCGTGTTCAACACGACGACCCGCCGCATTCATCGACGACCGCCCCACCAGCGTGCATGACGGTGTCCAGCCCCGCCCAGTCATGATGGTGCCAGCCGCTCTCAGCACGAGGCGCACCTGTTCAGCGACGGCAAGCCCAACACGAACGACGATGATGACAACGACGACGAATACAGCGACAAAGACAGCAGCAGCAAAGTTAACGACGAGCGCACACGAACACCGCCGCCGTCGACAGCACGAAGCCGCGCCGCCACCGCCAATGGCGACGCCAAAATCCGCAGCTGCGCAGCTGCCGCCACCCCGGCTGCGACGGGCCCGTCTGGCATGGGCCCACACCGCCATGCTCGTCGCTCTCCTCGCGATGTGCTGGATGCCGATGCTTGCCGTCGCGCAGCAGGCACTGGCGCTCAACCTCACGCTGACTGTCGACCCGAGCCTGACCAGCTCCCCCGGCCAGCCCTCGACCACGTTTGCCAAGCTTGCCGATGCGTGGTCCTACGTGACAACATCGGCCGCATCAGTCACGGGCCCTGTCTACGCCAAAGTGCTCCTGCTCAACGGCACGCATTACCTGACCGCGACCAACACGACGGTCATGGCGCCCACCTCGGACCGCGTCACGATCGAGCATTACCCGGTCTGGTGGACACCGCGCCTCTACGCCTACTCGAACGGGGCCATGTTTACCGACGCGCGGCTCGCGACCGTGCAGATCCGGCCCGACCCGGCGTTTGTGCCCTCTAATGCGAACCCCTGGGTCGTTGGCCGCGGCAACGTCTCGCTCAGCTTCACGGGTGTGACCCTGTCGGCGTTTCGCTGGACTGACGACTCGGTCACGTCGCCGTGGGCCGTTTTTGACATGCGCGACACGTCGCAGCTCTCCATCATTTATTCCATTGTGCGCGATGCAGGTGTCGCCAATCCCGTGTTTGCCGTGACGGCCAGGGGCCAGAGTCGCGTGGTCGTGTCTTCCTCGTTTGTTGCGGCCGAAGGGCCCTCGGTGGATCTTGTCGCCAGTTCGTCCTGTTTTCCTTTCTCTCGATTCTTCTTCACTCGGGCATCCGACCTGACCCAATCCGCACCGCATTCGTGACGGATCATAGGATTTAACGTCGAGTTCAGCGCCCAAGATACCGCGGCGCTCACCATTTCCAACACGACCTTCCTGTACCTGGGAGCATGGCGAGAGGCGATCATCAAGTCGACGGGAGTGGCCCCGACCGTCCTGGTGTCAAAATCCTACCTCAACAGTGCGTCCACCTGATTTCTTGTCATTATTTGGTTTCGCACGATCATTTCTCACGGAATCGGGCATTCATTGCGTATCTAGTGAACTACGAGTTACCTGTGTTCCATGCCTATGGCTCGGTCGCCGTGTATGACCGCGTGGTGTTCCGGGGTGCGTAATCGACTCTGCGTTTGCACCGTTTCTTATTTCTTTGCTCCGTCGGCCCACTCGACTCACTCTGCGCGTGATGGTCGCGAATGTAGGCAACACCGGCGTGCTCGCGTCCGGGACCGCGGGCGTGGGCATGGTTCTTTACGGCGCTTCGCTCCAGGCTTACGGCTGCACGTTCTCATGTACGCTGTTTTTGTCTTCGTTTTCCTCCTCTCGTCTCCGCGATCCGCCGCTCACCCTCCTGTTTGACACATCTCTCCAGACAACAATGGCGCGCAAACGGGCACATTTGTTTTTGCCAACGCCTACGGGTACATTGCCGACAGCGAGTTTATCGCCAATGAGCCGTCGGTGATCATGGTCGCGCGCGCCGCCGGCTCGACCGAGTTGACGATGGTGCGCAGCACGATCAGCAATTACACGTCGGCGAACCGGTTCTTCCAAATCAGTGAAACGGCGCGCGTTACCTTGGACTCGTGCGTGATCAGGGGTGCGTTGTTCCGTTGTTTCTCCACCTGTGGGTGATCTTGGTCAGCGACGTGAAGATTGACGCGACGCCCTGGATCTCATAGATAACCAAGCCGCGTGGATCGCCGGGTCCTACATCACATCGCTGCTGCGCGTGTGGAACTCGACCATCACGGGTACGTCTACCTCTCACCGCCCATTCGGCGTGCGTTCCACCCGATGCGCCCGGACGCTCACCCTGTTCCATGGTTCATGCCCTCTCTATCTCTCCCTGCAGGCAACCAGTTTGGCCTGTCGTCGTTCTACATTACACAAAACATTCACGCCGAGTTCATTGACAACAAGTTTATCAAGAACTACGCCGATAATTACTTTCTCGTGTCGGACCGCAATGGGACCATGTACATGAGAGGAAACAAGTTTATCGGTACGCATCCTGTTGTGCCTTTGAATCCTTGACCGCGGCTCTTTCGATTGGCCTGACCCGACGTGTTTCATCTCTGGTGAATAGATAACACGTTTGGCGACAATGGCGGCCCCGTGGTCACTTTTGGCCGCAACCTGACCATGGTCGATACGGAATTCACGCGCAACGCCTACTCTTGGCTGGGCGCAGGCAACCGCCTGATCCAAGTGCAAGGGTCGGTGACTGGGACCGTGGTTAACATCGTGCGCGCCAACTTCACCGACAACAACGTGGGCAACGCGATTATCGTCAACAATCTGGCCGCAGCCGTGACGGTCGAGTCGTCCACGTTTGTGCGCGGCGGCAACGCCCTGGTGACCAAGTCGACGGTGGGATCGCTGCGCGTCGACACGTCCACGTTTGAAAACAACAAACCCTTGGCCGACGGGTCGGTCGTCTTTGCGCAGGGGCCGGCATGGATCACGCGCAGCTCGTTTGTCAACAATGTTGGCGCCGACGCGGGCGGCGCGGTCGTCTGGGTCCCGCAGTCCAAGAACCAGACGCTGATTGTCGACCAGTGCGCGTTCACGGGCAACGCCGCCGCGCAGGACGGCGGCGCGATCTACATGAACGGCGGGCTCGTGGCCAATACCGCCATCTTGCGCAACGTGTTTTCCAAGAACTTGGCCAAGCGCGGCGGCGCGATTTACGCGACCGACGGGACCGAGCCGATCACGGGTGTCGCGAGCAACACGTTCATCGGCAACTCGGCGCTCTCGGGCCAGGGACCCGACGTTGCGTCGCAGCCGATGACGCTGCAGGTCGCCTCGGGACCCGTCGGGCAGGGCAGCAAGTTTGTCCCGCCCAATGCGCAGACCTACTCGGGTGACACGATCGGCGCGTTCTCGGTCGTTGCGATTGACGCCTACGCGCAGAGCGTGGCGACGACGGTCGACGAAACCTTCCTGCTGCAAGTCGTGGCGGTCCCAGTTGACGCGAACGCGACCTCGCCAAGCGACGTGACGCTCGCAGGCGAAGTGTCGAAAGCGATTCTCGACGGGTCGACGACGTTCAAGGACCTGCAGCTGATGGGCCCGCCGGGCACGTACCAGGTGCAGGTGCTGTCGCAGAACGAGCGGTACCCGGCGTCGTCGTTCAACTTGACCGACATGGTCACGCTGCAGCCGTGCACGCCGCCGCGCATCGTCACGGCCGTGAATGGCGCGCCCGTCTGTGCACTGCCAACCTGCTCGCAGGGCTGTTTTGCGGGCCAGGGCACGTGTGTCGCGCCCAATGTCTGCCAGTGCCTGCCGGACTTTGACGGGCTCGATTGCTCGATGCGCGCCGGGTATAATGACGCGATTTCGTTGCTCGTTCGGCTGAGCGGCAACGTCACGTCGCTGCGCCGCCGTGCCGTGGACCCGGTGACCGCTGCGGCCGAGGCCGTGGCCGCGCAAGTCAAGGCCTTGCTCGCAAGCACGCCCGCGGTCACGGCGCTCGGTGACCCGGTGATCCGGCGCGTCACGATCGTTGACCGCATCGCCAACGTATCGGTCTCGGTGCGCGGCCCGAACCAGTCATTTATCGAAGCAAACGTGCTCGAATCGGTCGTGCCCGCCGTCTCGCAGCAGATGGGCGCCGCGAGTTCCTGGACGATTCCGGCCGTGTCGGGCACGGGCAGTGCCTTGACGGCGTCGTGGGCCGATGTCGTCTACCAGCCGGCGCCGCGCTTCTTCCTCGACTACTCGCACCCGGGCGTCTTGGGCGCGCTCTCAGTCGCGTGCATCTTGGCCGTGCTGACGCTGTTTGTCATGGGCGTGCTAACCGTCTACCGGTCGACGCCCGTCGTGCGCGCGTCGTCCTACATGTTCTGTATGCTCATTTGCATGGGATTGCTCGTCGGGTACGCGGTCGTGCCCCTGACCGCGGGCCAGCCGACGGTGGCCACCTGCACGGCGCAAATCTGGACGCTCCTTCTCAGCGTCGTTCTGGTCCTCGGCAACCTGATCACCAAGACCTTGCGCATTTCCTTCATTTTCGGCGCACGCAAGCGCGGCCGCGTCGGCGGGCTCTCGGACCTGGCCATGGCGCGGTACTCGCTCGCGCTCTTCACGGGCCAAGTGATCCTGCTGGTTCTCTGGACGACGCTGTCCCCACCGGTCCCGTCACTCATCGAAATGCCGACCTACCGGTACTGGACGTGCGGGATGCGGTCGGGCGCGCCCGTGTTCCTCGGTCTCCTGGGCGCCTACAACGTGTCGCTGATCATTGCCGCCGTCGTCCTGGCCATCCAGACGCGCGGCGCGCAAGGCGCGTTCCGCGAATCCACGCGCATCGCCGTCTGCGTCTACACGATGGTCGTTGTTGCCGGTGCCGCGGCCACCGTCGTCATGCTCCCCGCAACCCCGCCGGGATTGTCATTTGGCGTGAAAGCCGGCGCGATCGTCATCATCAACGGGTTCATCACGGCGCAGTTGTTCCTCGACAAGGTGCATATCGCGATTTTCCGCCCGGACTTGAACAACATGGACGCGCTGAACCACCGCGCGACGAATGCGGCCAAGGGCGTGTCGCGCGCTGGGCGCGGGACGTCGTCTTCGCGGTCCGGGTCGCGGCGCACGGGCACGTCAAGTCGCGCACGGCAGCGTGTCGCCGCCCATTATTCCAAGGAGCAGCAGCAGAAGCACGATTCGTGGTGGCGCCGGATTTTAGGGGCCGCGTCGAAAACGGGGACGGCCGCGCAGGCCAATGCCTCGGTTGCCTCCGCGTCGGCGACGGGCGCCTCGTCGGGGAACTTGACCGCAGGGTCAATGGGCAACTCGATTGCGGCGCTCACGCAGGGCGGGCGGCGCGGAGGACCCGGCGCGGCCGCTGCCGGCAACCGGCGGACGGTCTCGATTGCGGGTCCCGCGGGTGCGAGTAACAACACGATTTCGAGTCAAGGGAACCTGCTCGGTTCATCTGGCGGGCGGAACCGGCACGGGTCGAATGACCCGGAGGACCAGAGCGGGACTCTGCCGGCGACGTCCATGTCCGGGCCCTTGCCGAACGGGAAAGTCTCGGCCGTGCCAGAGGCGAACGAGGAGCAGCTGGAGGAGCAGGTGCCGGCGCTCGGGCCCGACCCGGTGCGCGACGTGTTCCAGGTGCGCAAGGGCTCGCGCGGGTTCTTGCGCGCGCAGTACCGGACCATGTACGTGCACTTGTTCCCGCTCACGGAACATGTGGTCGTGTCGCGGTCGCCGCAGGTCTGTTCGCTTTCCCTGTTCGCCAGAGTCCGGTCTCTTCGTGACACTGACCACCGCGATCACAACGTGTAGCCCGTCGAGGCCGACGTGATCCCGCTCGCGCACTGCCGGCTGCGCATTTTGCCGGGCAACTGTCTCAAGCTCAGTATCGCGCACCACCAAATGTGGTGGCTGCGCACGCGGCACGACGACGTGTTCCAGCAGTGGGCCGCGTGGCTGACCGACCTGTGCACGCCGCGCGAGTTCTTTGACGAGGACGAGGACGATCCGGATGGCGAAGGGTTCGAGGACGACGAGGATTGGGGTGGGTCGGCATCATTTGGTGGGTCAATGCAGTTGGGGCCGTCGTGAGCGGGTGTCGACGACGCACGACGGAGCGCAAGGACGGCAAGGGGAGGGAGTGGGCGGAGAAGCAATGGCACCGTGGAGGAGACTGTTTCGTGGGACTGGGTTCAAGGTGAGGGAATGGAATGCAATTTGCACGCTTTTGATGACGGTTCTGGTCGTTCGTGCCAACAACGCGTGGAACGGAGACATAGCCCTGAAGGGGCCAGAAACGAAATGATGGACAAAATGTGTTTTAGCGAACCAAGACAACAATCGCAAAGTAGAGCTACAAGAAAAATAGAATCCACTATAGAACACAGGCCCACCACGGACCGACTCATCACGCCGCCGACTTAGTACTCGATGGCCTTGCGAATCCCCTCGTAGCACCGGATAATATCCGGGACATAGAACTTCTCGAACACGAGCGGGAACGGCGTGTCCCAGCCGCACACGCGCTGTACGGGCGCTTCCAGCCGCAAGAAGCACTTTTCCTGCACGGTCGCGGCAATCTCGCCCGCAAACCCGCCCGTCAGGGGCGCCTCGTGCGCGATCACGAGCCGGCCCGTCTTATTGACCGAGTTGACGACGGTCTCGA
Source organism: Allomyces macrogynus ATCC 38327 (assembly GCA_000151295.1). Classification (NCBI taxonomy): domain Eukaryota; kingdom Fungi; phylum Blastocladiomycota; class Blastocladiomycetes; order Blastocladiales; family Blastocladiaceae; genus Allomyces; species Allomyces macrogynus. The sequence goes on from GG745330.1 coordinate 1,867,969, forward strand.
CATCCCACGGCGCAATCGTGCGCAGGTCAATTAGCTCGCACGACAGACCCGGGTGCTTCTCTTCGGCCATTTGAATCGCGTTCTCGAGAATGTAGAGCTGCGAGCCCCACCCGATGACCGTCAAGTCCTTGCCCTCCTTGAGCACCTCGGCCTTGCCGAGCGGCAGCTCGTAGTCGCCGACGGGCACTTGCTCGACGGCGGCGCGGTAGAGAATCTTGGGTTCCATGAAAATCACGGGGTTCTTATCGCGAATCGACGCGAGCAGCAGACCCTTGGCCTGGATCGGCGACCGCGGGACAACAAACTTGATTCCGGGCGTGTGCGCAAAGTAGGCCTCGGGCGACTGCGAGTGGTAGTGGCCGCCGTGGCCGACGGCCATAGCCGGCATGCGCACGGTCAGCCCGCCCACATTGAACTGGTCGCCCGACCGGTACCGGTACTTGGCAGCTTCGTTGACGAGCTGGTCGAACGCCGGGAACACGTAGTCAGCGAATTGGATTTCGGCAATTGCCGTGTGGCCCGCGGCGGCAAGACCAATCCCGAACCCGGCAATGCCCTGCTCAGTAAGCGGCGTGTTGAAGACGCGGTCGCGGCCGTACTTTTCGGCGAGCCCGATCGTGCACCGGAAGACACCGCCAAAGGCCACGTCCTCGCCAAAGACGACTAGATGAGATTCAGCGTTGGGTCAGAAATCAAGCAAATCCATGCACGCACAAAATTTCGCTGCAAAAACGCACCAGCCTTGTCGTCGGTGCCGAGCGCCGTATCCATGGCATTGTTGACGGCCTGGAACAGGTTCATCTTGGTCGTCTGGCCGTCCTTGACAATGTGCGCCGGCAAATCGGGCGTGGCGAGCGCGAGCTCGGGCGTACCGCGGATCAGCTTCGAGTGCGCAACGCCCGGCATGAAACCCTCGGCGGGCGGCGGGTTCTCGGCCTGCAGGCGTGCCGTGGCATGGAGCTGAAGGGGGGCGGGACGAAAAAAGGACGTTCAGGGCTCGGTTCTTTACATTGGTTTGCTGCAGGTAGAAAACGTACCTGGCGAGCGTTGGTTGTAGCGAGACGGCGCAGCGAGGCCGTAGCGGGGCGGAACAGCGAGGCCATGGTCGTTCAACGGGTCGGTCGGCAGGTCGGATGAGGTATTGGCAGCTTTGCGCGCGGGTTGGGCGGCGGCGAGGTGCTGGTGCTTGAAGGAGCCGGAACTTGCAGCGAGTTGCTGGTGCGGGCGGAACGGATGGTCGATGGCGCTGGCAGGGCGGCAGCAGCGGGGTCCAAGGCGAGCAAGAGGAGCGCGAGCAGCGAGTAACTCGAGCTTGACGGGAGCGGCAGCGGCGTCGGCGGGGTCGGTGGTTGGTCGGGTTCTTGGCCGTGGGTCGGTGCGCGGCAAGGCGGGCAGGCCGAAAAGCGGTTGGGGAGTGATCGCAAGCCCCTCCTGGGGTTCGCCCGCAATGAGCGGAACTTCCCGGGCATCGCCCGCAAACGCCCGTCCAGCAAACCACGTGCAAGACCGTGACCGCGCCTATCCTTGGGCAGGGACAGCGGGACGCCTTCGCCCACCTCACCAGTCGACGCCCATGAACCATGAAATCATCGGCACTGACCCGCATCTACCGCGTCCTGGTCGCGCGCGATGTGCTACGCGGTGTGGCGCACAGCGGGCTGCCAGGTCCGGGCACGTCGGGTCCAAAAATGACGATTCAGCTGGCCACAATCCTAACACCTGTTCACCATATTTAAATAGCGACATAACCACACGCCCGTCGTCAATCACACCCACCATCACCGCCTACCTACTCTCCGCGGGCCGCGCACATGCGGTACTCGGCGTCAATCTTGTGGGCGCCATCAATGAGCAGCCCCAAATCCTTGATAATCCCATCCTCCAACCGATACACCCATCCGTGAATCGCGACTTTTTGCCCGCGCGCCCACGCCTTCTGCACGATCGGCGTGTGCGCCAAGTTGAACGCCGATTTCACGACATTCACTTCCACGAGCAAGTTAGCGCGCGGTTCGCCGGCGGGCACCGCCTCGAGCCGCTTGCGGTGCGCGTGGTAGACGTCGCGCACGTGCATGAGCCAGTCGTCGATCGCGCCGTTGTGCTGGTGTGGGTCCATGGCGGCGTTCACGCCACCGCACCCGTAGTGGCCGGCAACGACAATGTGCTCCACTTTCAGCTCTTGCACGGCGTATTGCACGACCGCGAGAAGGTTCGTGTCGCTGTGCGGGCACACCTGGTGGTAGGACGTCGAATGGAGTCGACGCGTCAGCAACACGCAAGATACACGCGCGGTAGCAACAACAGTGGGGGGCGTACATTGGCAATGTTGCGATGCACAAACAGCTCTCCCGGGTGGAGGCCGCAGATTTCGCTGGGCGGCTACATGCGCGCAAGCGCGAAAGAGCGAGGTCAGCAGGTGGCAGAGCAGGCAGATACTACTCTCGTGCACGCCCTCATCGCTGAGGGTCGGGGGATGGGAAGAACGTCGGGAAACGTACGACACGCGAGTCGGAGCACCCAATCCACAGGATTTTTGGGTGCTGGCCTCCAGCAAGTGTGTGGAAGAAGTCTGGGTCCTCGGCCGAAACCTTAACGGTCGACCAGCAACGACATGATGAGGGGTACGGTCACAAGTCGCTCAGACAGATGCAGATGCGGATGGTCCTGCTGCTGCTGCAGCTGCGATTGCTGGTGCGTGCGGCCATGTGCTAACGTACCCTGGCGGCCCATGCGCGGTTGGCGGCTAGAACGCTGTCGAGATCGTGTTCGCCAGAGGGGAAATGAGCCATGGTGCAGCTGGTTGATGGGCGTGTGCAGTTGGTGGCGGTGGCGGTGGTGGCGGTGCTTTGGGTCAACGTTGAGGCCGGCGCGGTCTTACAGTGTACTTGTACAAGATGCCGGTCGGAGTCGTGGAGGCGCAGGGGATTGGTTGGTGGAGCCTGAGAGCCGCAGCGTCAAGGTGGCCCACCAGGACCCGCGGGGGTCGAAGGTGGCCAGGCAGGTTTCCTGGTCGCCCCGAGACTCGTGAACCGCGCACGCACACGCGCGTCGCGTGGGCGTCGTCGGTTTCCGTTGTTGGGAGGCAAGGCGAGCATGGTGGTGGCAGGAGCACGAAACTGGAAGGGGCGCGCGCCCGAGCAGAACGCCTCATGCGGGTCGCCCCGAGTCCTGGGCATCGTGTGGACGTCGAACAGCCGGATCATGAGAAAAACCGATCAATTCCCTCTCATTTGCACTCGCGCGTGACGCTTTCCCCGCGCCGCTGCTGCCTTCTCTCTCCACTCACTTATCCACCGCCTCCACCTCGAGCCCCGCCGCTACGGCCGCCGCCGCCGCCTCCGCCGCGGCTACTTCGGCGGCGCGCGCCCGCTTCTCGCGGAACCGCGCGAGCCAGGTCGCTCCGAGACACGCCGTCACGATCCCCGTCAGCCAAATGCGCAGGTTCGGGTACCACCGCGGAACACTGCCGGACCGCCACGCGCGCACGTCCGCGTAGAGCAGCGCATTGAACGCAGCGAGTTGCGTCGCGAGCGCGATATCCGCGGGCATCGACAGCGTTGCCCATCCGATGAGACTCGGCAGGACCGAGAGGGCGTACCGCTTCGAGAGGGTGTGGGTGGCAGTGACTACCAGCACGGTCTCTGTCAGTCGATGGGCGGGGAAGGAGAGAAAGGAGCGCGACGCGAAAGCGTACCGCCCTCGTGCGCCATGGCTGTGCCCCAGTGCACCGCGCCCATGAACGACAGGATCGACGCGCCGTACGTGGCCTCGACCAGCTGGAACGCGATAATGTCGTCGGCGCCGACACACGTCCACGCGCCGACGGTCGCACCGGCGAACGGGATCAGGCCGGCGAGACCGAGCAGCTTGGGCGCGGTCGGGACCGCGCTCAGGTCGAGCGAGATAGGCGCGTCCTATTGTCAGTGAACGTGAGCCGATACGCGCGTGTGGTGGTCGCGCGAGAGACAGAGTCGCGTACAGCGCGCGGTGTCACGGGCGCTGGCGGCACGCTGCCTGCGTCATCGCGTGCGTCGGGTCTCGGCGCGGTTGCCGTGCAGCGCCGCGACGCGTGGCGCATCGTCGTGGGTGGGAATGGGGTTGTCGATCGCGTCGCGGACAAAGTCATCGTGCGAGCGAGGGTCGCGCGGGGTAGCGCGGCCATGGCCCATGCCGGGCGCAGCATCGTGCGGGCAGTCATCATCGTCGTGGTAGTCGGTATCCCTTGCGCGCGGTTGGCGATTTGTTGCTGGTCGTGGTTGAGGGTGGTCGTGGTCGCCGGGGTGGCCAAGGAAAATGGAGCTGGAGAACACCGGCCGATGACGACGCGACCGATCGAGCATTCTTGCCGTTGGGCACGATGCGGTCGGGGTTTGAACCAGCCGCCTCGCCTCGGCATGAAGATTTGAACCAACCCACAAAGCTTGTCAGCCTTGGGAGTATAAATTTATCACTTTTCCTCATTTCGAAGCAGAAACGGAACAACAGCGACACGACACACGCCAAAAACATGCTTCCGGGCCCCGCCAAGTTGGTTGGGCAAGGCATTATGATACAAGGGGGTGGAGAAAGAAGGGCCGCTGACTTGTCCGCGACGAGCACAAGAAAAATGAAGAAAAGACAACAAAGATCGACGGCACGCGGTCCGACCACGCCCTCGCCAGCCGCTCGTCGAGCCCGTGCGCGTCGGCGTGCCTCGCGCGCTGCCGCACCGTCACTTCCCTTCCCATCCCGTCGACTTCTACTGTACACTCCCGCCGCCAAACCGCTTAGCAGCAATCGTCCGGGAACATGCGGTACTCCTCGTCGATCTTATCCGGCCCGTCGAGCATCAGCCCGAGATCCTCCAAGATTCCGTCCTCCAGCCGGTACACCCACCCGTGAATCGCGACTTTTTGCCCGCACGCCCACGCCGACTGCACAGTCGACATGTAGGCCAGGTTGAACGCAGACTTGACGACATTCAATTCGACAAGCAGTTTCGCGCGCACCTCGCCCGCCGGCAGCGCCTCGAGCCGCTTGCGGTGCGCGTGGTATACGTCGCGCACGTGCATGAGCCAGTCGTCGATCGCGCCGTTGTGCTGGTGCGGGTCCATGGCGGCGTTCACGCCGCCGCACCCGTAGTGGCCCGCAACGATAATATGCTCGACTTTCAATTCGGCCACAGCGTATTGCACAACCGAGAGCAGGTTCAAGTCGCTGTGCGGGCAAACCTGGAGGAAAAGGGAGAGGAGGGGTGAGCGGTCCGCGAGGAGATCGCTGGCGCGAGCGCGGGAGGGAGGAGCGCTAGGAGGGGAGCTAGAGGGCGGCAGCTCGTGACGCACGTACATTGGCGATGTTGCGATGGACAAACAGCGATCCTGGGTCGACGTTGCAGATCTGGCTGGGTGGCTACATGGACCGAGTGCAAAACGACCAGCGTCAGCAACAGGCACTCGTGCGCTCGCAGGGAAAGGGGCGCGGCCCACGTACGACACGCGAATCGGAGCACCCGATCCACAGGATTTTCGGGTGCTGGCCCTGAGCGAGCTCGTGGAAAAAGTGCGGGTTCTCGGCCGCGACCTAGACAACGACGAACGGCAGGCCGGACGGGGGCGAGGCGACTGGCGTCAGATCTTCCGCCACATGAGATCGCGATCGCATGCGAACGGCGTTATTGCAGGTGCTGTTGCTGCGGCTGCGACGACTCGGAATGGTTGGGTGCGGCCCGCACGAACCTCGGCTGCCCACTCGCGGTTGGCGGTCAGAACGCAGTCGAGATCCTGGTCGCCGGAGGGGATTTGGTGCAGATGTTGGACCATGGTGCCGGGTGTGGAACTGGTTGAAACGACGTGGGTGCTTGCCGTGCAGCTGCCGAGGTCGGCTCGGTCTATATCGACGACGGTACGTTCGTGGCGCCGAAGCAAGATCGACGTTGAGGCCGCAGCGCAGGAGGGAGAGAGAGAGGGCGGGGAGGACAGGTCTGCGGAACCTGGTTTCTCCGAAACGTGCAGCAGCGCATGGCCACCGTCTCTCATGGGGTTACATTTGATTGGCGCGCGGGCCCGAACACGGCGCGCGCGTGAGCTCCCCGGTCGGGTTGGCCGGAGGCGAAGTGGGCGAACATGGTGGTGGTGCAAGAGCCACAAGCCGAAAGCGCCGCCGAGAAAGTGGATGAAAGCCCCATCGGGTGGGGGCGAAAAATAATGGGCGCACGCTGCGCTTGAAGACAAGCAGGGAGGCGTTACGAGCGCGGCGTCATTGGCTAAACGCCTGGGTCCCGTCCCTGCCTATCTCTCCCTCGTGTCCGCATGCCAAGCGCGAGGCCCGCGAGGCACCTCCCGGTGCATTCTCATCAATGGAAGAAGGCGCTCTGACTCGGGGCTGCAACGCGCTGCAACGCGCACGGGGACGTGTGCGAGAGCGGGACTGGCCGGGACTGTGACGACGATCAAGGATGAGATGGTGAAAATGGATTGTTACAAAGTGGTGGCGGTGGCGGCGGTGGTGGACAGGAGGTGAGCACAGAAAAGACGAAAGGAATCGGCAAGGACACCTCAAGCGCGCACACTTGACGCCGCGCTCCCATGACACTCCGGCCTCGATCACGGCCCCCATCAGCGGCCTGTGCGACCTCGTACGACGTGAGTCGCTAAACCGCGACTATCATAGCTCGTCTCAGCTCCCACACGACCGACGCGCCAACTCGCCCATCTCTTAAACGCCCGGCCCTGGTGTCTTGCCCGGCCCCATGCTGTCCAAATACTCATTCAGCGCCACTAACTGCCCCGGCGTCAACGCCAGCAGGTTCAACTGGAGCGCGAAAACCTGCGGCGGTGCGTCTTTACGCGTCAACGTGAGCGCGGCCGGCTCCAGACGAGAATCCATCGTGCACACGAATAGCATCACATCGGCCGTCTGGGACACGTCGAGCGCCTTGAGCCGCGTCATGATCTCGTCTACGGCCACCGCGCGGGAAACTGGGCGCAACGGCAAGGCTGGTGGTGCGGGTGCGCGCGCGCCAGCCACGATCGGCGGTAGCGGCCGCATTCGGTGCGAGAAGTCGCGCCGCGGTCTTGGTCGTGTTCGACGGGACCACTGCCGACCGGTTCTGCGGCCCCGTTCCCGGCAACGGTGAGAGTCGGATCGGGGCCGGTGGGAGCGCGAACATCGCTGAGGGCGGCGGCGCGCATGCGGGTTGCGCCGTGGTCGCTGGGCGTGATGACGTGACCGTGGGGAGACGGCGCACGGGCGTGATCGCGACGGGGAGACTGCTCGGTCTCGTCGCGGGCGGTGCGCGAGCGGGCGTCGTCGGTACTGGCACCGGCATGCGCCGTGGCGTGGTCGCGGGGGGTGGCGCCGACGCGGCTGCGGCCCCTTCACGGCCGGGTCCGGTCATGGTCGGCGCTCGGAGGTGCAGATGCACGCGCGGCCCGAGCCGGAGCGCTGGTTGCGGGAGCCGAGAACGCCGATGTCGCCGAGGGAGAAGGTGAACTTTCGGTCCAAGTCGAAGGACCGTTCGTCAAGGAGGATGCGCGTGCTGACGCGGTCGAGGAACTCGTGCGCATGGGTGCGGCCGTGGTCAGCATGCGCTTGGCCGGCACGCGATGCGACGGGACCGCGGCCGATGCAGCCGGAGTTCATTGACAAGGCACTCGCCTCGTCGTCCGATGCTTGCGGCTCGTCGCCCGAGTTGAGCGCGTAGTCATTCGTATCGTCGTCGCCGTCTATCTCTGACGTCGGGTGGTTGGCCTTGATGGCCTGGACTTACTCTGGAACTGTGACTTGCTCTGGAACGGTGATTTACTCTGGAACGGTGATTTACTCTGGAACGGTGATTTACTCTGGAATGGTGGCCGTGCTTGTGGACCACACCGGCCGTCGCCAACTCGTGTCAACGTGAGTTGCCTGAGACATTGAGGTGCTTGTTGGAGTAGGCGCCGAGGGAATGCCAGATTCTTTGGCGTAGGACGTTCCACTGATAATAACCCGGCCAACTCACAGTCCTCGCAGCTGCGTTGCGCATCGGGGCTGCAACCACCCATATTTTACTCACAAACCGCGCGCGACGTGCGTTGGCGCGCGCTGGCGCAGCGGGACGAGAAGTTGATGGGCTGGCGGGTGCTGGGAAGGGTCACAGATCGTGTCGCGCGCGATGGATCGTCGGAGGTGCCGCGGCGCGAGTGGACCACGGCGCCGACGCATGTGGGGTCAAAAGGGGGTGCAATCCAATCCAGCACAGTGAGCCGCGGCCATAGGGTGCTAGAACCGTTGAAAGAGGTCATTTCTCCTTTCCTGTCACATCCCACCAACACGGGGCACGCACGAGTTCAACAGCATGGAGAAATGTATTGCGTTACAACGAAGGTTGTGGTGGTTGTGGTTGTGGTGGTTGTGGTGGTTGTGGTGGTTGTGGTGGTTGTGGTGTTGATCAAATCAACAAGACCCAAGGAAACGAGAAGAAAACCTCGAACGTTACACGCGCGCGGCATGGCGCAGCGTGCGCTCCTCCTGGGCTCCTGCCGAGATCACGGCGCCCATCAGCGACCCGCGACGGCCTCGCACAACATGTACGGCCTCGCGCGACCTGGCGCAGCCCAAACCGCGCGCTTACTTGCCAAAGGCATGGCCCAACTTCTCGAGCAGCCCCTCCTGGTTCGAATCGGTCGTCGTGGTCGTCGTCGACGTCGACGAGTGCGTCGTCGCGTGCGGGTTGTTGTGGCCTGTCGCCGAGTCCCACGTGTCGCGTGCCGTGTCGGTCGCCGACTGCCACATGTCGGTCGCCTTGGCGCGCATGCCTGTCGCGTCGGACCCTTCGGTCGCGTCGCGCACGGCGTCGGCTGCCGTCTGCGTGTACGACCGCTCCGACGACGGCTCGGCGTAAGCCTGTGCCTTGTCGACCTTACCGCGCAGCTGGTGGAGACGGGAGGGGCGCGTTGGTCAGTCGGGTCCGTGGGTGGTGGATCGGCGTCGGAAGTGTCGGCGCGAGCAGGGTGAAGAGGGTGAAGTGGCAGCCGTGGGCGTCGATCGCGTCGCATCGAGTCCCAAGGGGCACGGAGCGACGTGCCGGTCGAGACAAAGGGGAAGCCTCGCTCGCGACACGCACCTTCTCCTGCGCAATCTGATTGTCGTCCTTGAGCGACTGCGGCGTGATCGCGGCCTTGGCGCGCTCCGTGAGAGACTGGCGAGACGTGTCCGACATGGTTGGTGGTTGGATGGTTGGTTGGATGGTTGGTTGGTTGGTGGTGGGTGGGGTGGATCGCGGTGGCGGTGCTCGTCGTTGTCGTCGAACTTGGGTACAGAGGAAGGGCGGCCGGGTCGTGCGCGAGTTTTATACCTCGGCGGCAGAGTCGTGCTGGTTCCCGCGTGCCGTGGCCGGGTGGATCAGCCATCGACAAGGGGACTCGCGTGCGCCGGTGCTGGTGCGCGAACCAGCGGGCAAAGAGGCAATCGCACCAATCGCGCGATCGCCGCAAGTAGCGCGCTTGACGTGGCCGTGCGCTCGCGCGGCGCGGAGGCTGTGGGACCGGCCGCCGCGCAGCCCTTGGAACGCGACGCTCGTGCCGTTGACGAGGCGTGCGAGACGTGTTTTGGTCGCGTTGGCAGGGATTGGTTCGCCTGAACTGCCACTGACCGACGACGCGGACGGCGCGCTGACGCCGAGCATCCGCCTTCAACCGTCGAGTGTCCACCTTCGCCCGCCGAATATCCACCTTCGCCCGCTGAGTACCATCTTCGCTGCCGAATGTCTACCGTGGGCACTACCGGCACCACTGACGGCCACGACGACTGCTCATTCACGTCGCGCACGACCAAAAATAATGATGCAGAGGCGAAGATAAAAACTACAAAATGTTACATGATAATACACGCAGCAAAGCACCCGGCCATGACGGCCACGTCGCGCTGCCGCCGTGGGTCGTTGTCGTCGTCCGTGGCCGACCCAGCTCCGGCGAGTCCACTGGCCTTGGCGGCGGCGGCCTCGTCTTCCGAGCGAAGACGTGTCAGTTCGTGATCCGACCGGAATTGCGCGTGGAGGGTGAGACGCGATGCGTACCTTCTCTCACGCGCTTTGGGTCGGGCGGGCCCACGAGCAAGTGCACGACGGTCGTCTCGCCCGGGGCAATGTGCGATTCTAGATCGGTCCGACAAAAAAGGGGGAGCGATGGCGCGAGTGATCAGTCGAGGGTCGCCGGGTTGGTGCGGGACTTCACCGCACTCCTGAAGGCACGCGTCGCATCGTGTACCTTGCAGCGTCACGTTGTCGTCGAGGAACTTGCCGAGATGCAGCAGCCTGAGCTGGCTGACGTGCGTGGGCCGGTCACCGGGCCATTCTACGACCAGAGCAGCGTCAGCGCTAGCGCACGGCGCGTGCGGCACGCGCGCGCATCCGACGGCGGTAGGTACCGGACGGCCACGCGGCGAGCACGGCGGCCTTGACGCCCTTGACGGCCGTGGTCGCGTCAAACAGCCATCCGGTGCGGCGGTCGCCGCTGACGAGCAGGAGTGTCAGGCAGACTTTGGATGGTGGGACGGGCGCATCGCTGGGGGATGACGATGCGGCAGAGGCGGGGGTCGCTGGCTTCG
>GG745330.1:1882470-1894511 GCA_000151295.1 Allomyces macrogynus ATCC 38327
GTCGGAGGCGTGCCGCGAGGACCAGAATATCAATGCGCTCCGCGTGTTTGGGATCCCGGCGAATATCCAGGTCCTCGGGAGTTTCACGGGGGTCATGGCGGCCGGATTGAGTGCGGGGATGCAGGCGTTGTGGAATTCGCGCAGTTTGATTGTGCCGATGCCGGCGGCGGGGAATGGAGTGGCAAGATGATGCGGAGGAGGAGAGGTGGAGAGGCGAGGGGTGGACTGACACTGACTGGTTGTGGGTAATCGGCGACGTTGGGGGAGGGGTCGTAATATAGACGGGTCGATGGTCGACTCGCTCCGCGCTTTCCAGTCCTGTTTGCGCAACAACAAAAAACCAAGAGGTCCTGCCATGACCATCTGATGTGACATCGTGCAACGGTGCGACAACCTCGGCAGCAGCAACGACAGCGCGGGTTTTGGTTGACACATCTCCCTCCCCCTCTGATTCTAACGACTTTTCTCTACGTTGTGTATACGGACCCGGTGAGTATTTCGCTGAAGTCGGGCACCTATGCCCTCTGCCGCTGGCCAATTGAACTAACGATGGTATCGTACAGGAAGAGACCAAAGCGCTGTGTCAACTGGTTGCTGCCGGACCCCACCGCGCGAGCGCAACGCACATCTTCGGAACGGTACTGTAGTATTGAGCAATTGTCCATGGTTGCGCGACACCAGTTGCGCAATGCGCACTGGTGCCCGAGACGGCGTTGGGGTTCGTGGTTTGTGTGTGGTTGGTGAGAAGACCTGTCGTGCCATTTTGGGCGGGTGGATCTGGCCGCGAGCGCAGGGCCCGTCGTCGTTGTCGTCGTCGTGCCGAGACCGGGGAAGGGGGTGTCGCATGGCACTGGGGTCGTCGACCGGAGCTGACCTGCCGCTCCTCCCACGCCTGCCATGCCTGCGGCGGCATGCGGCGCGGCGTTGATCACGAGCATGATCGACACGGTCGCATGTGGCGCCGACATCCTTCCCTCCACGCCATTGATGCTCACGACAAGGGCCGGAGAGTCGAACGACGTTGGCCCAAGCGACGGCGAGCTGCTTCGAGTCCACCGGGTTTCTGCACGCGTCCGCCGCCGCTCCCTCGTCCAGTGACTCCCCTCTGCAACACGCTGCAACATCGAGCTGCTCCCCGCGCTCCACTGGCACCCACGTCGAAACGTGATCCCGCCAGCGACCAATCAACCGCGGATCAAGAGGGTCGACTTGACTTTGCGTGTGGCTCGTCGGCACCGCGTTTGGGCTGGCGCTGAAGTGTGCGAGCGCGACCAGAACTGTTGGCCGAATGCCCGGTGGGGAAATGAACAGCCGTTTTGGGGACACGCGAGCGGCTGCTGAGCCGGACGGATCTGACTGATGGAAGACTCGTATCTACGGAGTTTTCATTGCACATCGTCGACACGGCAGCTAGGGCGGTTCGGAGCAGGGAGGGGAGGGGTATTGGAGCGCGGAGCAGAGTCCCGAAAATTGAGAGAGCAGCTAAAGGAGGGAGAGAGAGGAGAAAAAGAGGGTGGAGGAGAAAGCAAGCGACCAAATTCGACGTATATCTCGCGCGACCGAGTGGTAGGGCTCACACCACCATCGCCGTCGCATTCTTCCCCTTTGGCGGCGGCGCGACGTGCACAACACATACCGGCTCGACCATGTGCCGCGTCCACGCGAGCGTGTACGTGTACTCGCCCGCAATCACCAGGTAATACTGGCGGTCCGTCGCCGCTCCCGCGCGGTACCGGCGCCACACCTCGCTCTCCTGCGCGGCGAGCGGCGCCTTGATATCCGCGGCAACGCGCCACCACGCCGTGCGCGCCGGCGGGAACGTAAAGTGATTCTTATGCTTATGCAACGTCACCGGTCCAAGCGCGACTGACGGTACCGGGAGCGCGTTGAGGTCGGCGCACGCGAACGGCGGATGCGCGTTCCCCGAAATTCGGGCAGTCCCGGTCCATTCGACGAGCACGGTGCGCAACGGTGTCTCCTGTCGCAGCACCACGTCAGCCATGTAGTTCTTGTTGTGGCCCGTCACGTTCAAGTGCATCTTGAAGGCGTCGTGCGCGGTAGAGGTCACGGACTGCACGGTGATCGTGAACCCGACGAGCGGGTGCGTCGACGCGTAGACGACCAGGACAGCGAGCAGGACGAACGCGGTCACGGCGACGAGCGCCGCGACGAGAATTAGCAGCCGCATTGGGCCCGCGCCGGAGAAGACGGACAGCGAAGACGGTTCGCGCGAGAGGGTGCCGTGCGTGCGGCGCGCGGATGCGCGCGGCGTTGGGGATGCGGAACTCGGTTTTCCCATTGTTGCGGATGACGACGACGGTTTACCGCCGAGCAACGGCGTCGCCTCGGTCGCGGCACCGGGTAGCGCCCAGGTGCTATCGCCATACCCGTCGTCGTCGTCGTCAAACATGTCGACGGCCACGTCGTCCCGCGGCATGCCGACAGGCTCGAGGTCAAAATCCGAGTCCGAGTCGCCCATCCCGAGATCCACCTCCTCCTCGTCGAGCCAATCCGCACTTTCACTCGCACGCGCCGCCACCCGCGTCCCACCCTTCCGCCCGCGCACCGGTTCCGGCGGCGGCGAGCTCGTTGCCGTGGGTGACGGCAAGTATCCGTCCGGCAGCACATCAGGGCTCTTTGGCGGCGGGAAACGCGCTGCCTCCGCATGCTGCTGCCGCCGTTTCCCGGCGCGGTAGACGTCGGCGCGAATCGGCGCCGTCGAAATGCGCGAGTACCGCGGCGGAACGACCACGATCGGTGTGCGTCGTGCTGCCGACGTGGGCGGTGGGACGACAACGACGCCCAGATGGTCTGGCACGCGCGCGTGGATCAGCGAGTTGGATGCGAAGGCCGTCGAGGTGACGAGGTACGGCGAGAGCGGGTCGGTCGTCGATGGAGAGGTCGGCGGGATGCGTGCCGAGCGCGGCGTGGTGGTACGCACACGCGAGGTGCCGCGCCCGGATCGCGCGGGAGTGCGACGCGCAGTTGACGACGGCGTATGCGGAGTGGAGGGACGGTGGTGACGCGCGGCGGCCGCGGCAGCTGCGGCGCGGATGCTCCTTGGGGTGGAGCGCGATGCCGCGAGCGGTGGGGACCGGCGCCATGCGGGCGCGGCCGAGAAGGCCGGTAACGGGATCGCGGGCGCGGTCAGCGACCACAGCCGTGCGGCGGCCGCGGGCGGGGGAGTTGTCGGCGGCGACTGCGCAGACGAGGACAGCGGCAGGACGTCGTTGTTGGCGCGTGGTGGGGCCACGGGGACAGGCGCGCCGGCAGAGGAGTCCGCGATTCGCGCGGTCGTATCGGCGGCGGGCGCGTGCGGTGCCGGCAAGTGTGGCGCGATGGAGACAGGGTCACGCGCGAGAAAGTCCGATGGCACGCGCGCCGCCGATGGCGAGCGCGGCGGTGCGAGTGGTGGGGATGGCGACGGGGTTGGCGACGGCGGACCGGACATGGGAGCGCCGGCCTTGCTCGCGGCGAAGAGGGCGCTCGGCGTGAGCGGCAGCAGCTACGGTGAGGCCGGAAGAGTCGTCAGCCTGAAAACGAGGGGCCGGGGGCCAAGAAGATGGGCAGTCGCGCACGATTGAGGGTCGCCTGGGCAACTCGCGCGCCGGTAGCGCGTCCAGAGCCATTGGCGCCGGTGCGAGCAGTTCGGCGTCGCTCGGCTCGAGCATGACGGGTGGGGACGGCGGCGAGGGTGCCATCTCGGCGCTTGATCCAAGAGCTGAAGTCATTGTGCTCGGCGCTGGGCCGGATGGTTGCTGGTGGAGCTGCCGGTGAGTGCGCCGGAGCGAGTGGGCGAAACGATGTCGTTGCAGCGCGAGCCGGCGTTGGGCGGCGTTCTTGTTGGCCTGCGAGCAAGTTGCAACGGGTGCAGGCGGGCGGTCAAAGTCGAAGGAAGCGGAAGATGGATAGGCAGTCGAAGTCGAGCCAAGAGAATCGAAGGCCGACAGAAACACGTTTTGACGACGGTGGAGGCGCGAGACAGCGCGAGACACCCCCGCATCATCGCACGGCCATTTCATGAGTCGCTGGACTCGCGCTGGCAGATGCGCCACAGTACGCCGCCATTTCAGCCTGCTTCCGCCGTGTTCGCTGCCTCTGCTGGCAACTGCCTGCCCACGGCGCGTGTCTTGCCGTGTTCGGCTCAACTAGCGGCACCCCCGTCCTCGACGAAGCTCGACGACGCCGGACGAGTGCAACTGCCGTCCAACTCGTCGATGTCGCAATATGCGTCAATTAAGCACCCTCTTCTCTCTCCACTCGTCACCCACGCTGCACGACGCAGACGCATCTGCGCGCGGCGAAGCGTGACTGGCGCTCGCAAACGCCTTCTTACTATCCTCCACTTCACAGCGTCATGAGGATATGCACGCGCCGAATCAACATGTCGAGCGTGGTTGTGACCAGAGCAAGGATGAAATCGCAGCGCTTTTTTCCGAAACGTCAAAGATGTTGACGTCGCCGAAGTTGAACTCAACGCGCCCGCCTCGCTGGCTCTGGCAATGCAGCTCAGCACGCATGTGCTCTGTTGCGCACCTTGCCATGATTCATCGCGAACGAGAGCGGCTCCTCACAGATGCTGTGATTAATAGGCGTCAATGAAATGCTCTCTACATTCTCCACCCGTCCCCCACGTTTGACAACGCCTATCTTCTCTGGTGTCCGACCAGAAGTCACATGCACTTGAATGGCAAGTAAACGCTTTGCCTCCGCCCTCCATTTTTCAGTCAGGAAATGGAAGTACGCCGGATCGAAGCGTACGTACATTTACGACCCCAACGGCAGAGGCGCTCTGCCGTGTGAGTCGCGTGGCTCGCGCTCCCACTTCGCCGTCTTTGCCCTTCTCCGTTCGCACGACACGATGTGACCAGCGGTCAAAGTATCAGTCCTTTGATAACCATCAGTCCTTTGATAACCATCGTCGATGACCGCAAGCCTTTGATGCCTTCTCTGCAGACCATCGTTTTTCTCGTCTTCCATGATGACCTCGTTCCCTTGGCCCTTCACGCTCCACCTCCCAACAACTGCGAACGCTGTGATATGGGCCTTCCCATGCGGCACCTCCCGCTGCAGCGCACCACGGCTTGGCTACAGCATTCCGGCACCCTTTGCGTCAGTTTCGCAAGGCTGCTGCTGCCAGGTCGGTTCCCAGGATCTCCAGTCGTACCACGTCAAGGCCGCTGAGAGGCCAGCTGGTGTGCATAAGACTTGGTCAGCCCCGCCAACTGCCCTCATATTGAGTGGGATTACCCAAAGCAGAAAATTGCTGTTTTCATTTGATCGCTCTACACCGGAGCCGAGAAAAGGGGCGTAAAAGCGGTAAGACGGTCCGTCGAACATCGTTGGCCGTCCCAGGGAATTTCAGAGCAATTTGAGCTTTTGGTGGGCCTGTTTGCTGAAACGCGTCGCCATTAGGTGGCCCATCAAAACCTGCGCATTCGACAACTTCAACACCTGCACATTGTCTCTGCATTCCGGGCTAGTGGCCCGCGTCAAGCAATGCGACCAGTCGACCAGTTGCTGTTAGCGTGAAGCTCCCAGCAACTGTCCGTCTCCGTGTGACACGGATCTTCGAGTGGACCTTGAAAAGCGTGCAGCGCCAACCCTGACGCCTGCGTCCAAGCCGGCTTCCAGGCGCATGATCAAGTGGCCGCGATTCACATTGTGGCAGTGGTTCAAGATCATGACCCTCTCACCCTTGTTCTGGACACGTAAGTCGTCCGATTTCCGTCAACGACAGCGCGGTTTGGTTGACACCTCTCCTCCCCTGATACTAGCGCCACCTCTCGCCATTGCTTCTTCGAACCCGGTAAGTATTCGCCTGACGTTTGGGCGTCTACGCCAAGCGAACGATTTAACAGCTGGCCAATGGAACTAACCACGGCATTGTCCAGGAGACCAAAGCGCTGGTCAACTGGTTGCTGCTGGACCAACCGTGCGAGCGCAAGGCATCTGGATTGTGACGAACAGTGAATTTCAAGTCCACAACAAGGTCCTGAACCGCCACAAAATTGGGGTCCACCCCGCCGGCCCTCACAACAGTACAGGTGCAGCAAGCACACGCACTGGCGCGCACTTTGCCATGGTTTGCCACCACCAAGAGCGGCTCATTGCCGTCTTGCCCATGCCGTAATGAAAATGCGCCGAATACAGTGACTTCTCCTTTCTCCACCCATCACCCACGCTGCACGACGCGGATCTTCTTCAGTTTTCAATCTTGTGTTCTCGATGAGCCGGTTTGCTGAAGCGCGTTGCCATCAGGTGACCCATCAGTTCCTGCTCCAGCCCGAGGCTCATCGACCCTCTCACTTGGTCTCTCGTCCGGTCTTTCTCGGTTCAATCTTTCCCTCTTCCTCGCCCGTGCTCTCACTGTCGAAAATTCGCATTCCGCAACTTCAACACTTGCGCATCGTCTGCACTCCAGGCAAGCGGCCCGCGTTCACGCTTCCGGACCCTCCTTTCATGCCAAAGTGGCTCGAACGGACGCCGACCTCGGTCGTTCTGATTAGTACTTGAGCCCAAAGCCGATTTCGACCGAATCTTTGGCAGTATTTTTGACTCCTCTTTCTCAACCGGTACCAGTGGGGTTCCTCACGATGTCCTATTGTTCTCCGGTACGTATGTTTCCGGCGGTGGGCATTCCAGCCCCAAGTAAATGCACTCACAGCACGCGCTAACAATGACGAATTCACAAACAGCAATTGAAATTCTAGGAGACGACCAGGAAATTGGTCGACTGGTGGCTACCGGAACCACAGCGCGATCGCAACGCGTCGGTGCGCAAGGAGCAGTGATGCTGGCGGGAATAGTCGCGGTGCTCGACCCTCGTTTTCAAGGACAGACGGTAGTGCAATGGGCCACCGTTTCCGGTCGTTGCAGCAATTGGCGGTTTGTATTGGCGGTTGTGAGTTGCGTGCCGCGGCTGGGAAAACGAAATTTCGTAGGCCCACAACCGCACCAGTGATTGACAAGAACATGCAACAACCCCAAGCGGGTAGTATTTCACTACTAGTCCTCCCAGCCTCGTGCCGCCCTTCCGCCGTCCAGTCTACATTCCTCCCCACCTCCAAACCCGACCGGCGCCAGCGATCCGGATCGCGACGCAGCTCATGTGCACAGGTCGCCCGCCCGCCGAGCCCCGTCGTCGGCCATCCTAGAACTGGTCCTCGAAGTCTTCCCACTCATCTACACGGTGACCCAAACACGTCAGGACCCGCTCGCGCATCTTCTCCCCCCCCCCCCCCTCCACCCTTCCGTACCTTCCGTGATATCCGACCAGAACATGTAGATGCACGCGTACGCGACAAACGTGAGCAACGTCGCAAACACCTTCCCATCAATCAACTGCTTGGTACCCGTGCAAATCGCATCCGAGATGCCAAACGTGAAGATTTGGCCCAGCAGGAACGCGGCGCCGCCGCACCCGAGGAACATCAACGGCTTGCGCACCGACAATTGCGTGAGCACCAGGATCACGGCCAGGATCGCGTACAGGACCAGGAAGAGCGCCGGCATGTAGAGCGTCACGGTCGCCAAGATCGTGGATTGGAGTGCCTGGCCCGGGTTGAGCGCGCTGGTCCATCCGATCGCCGTGTCAGCCGCGACGTACGCGGCGCCGACGAAAATGAGCAGGCCGGACCCGCCGATGCCCTACGTGTGGGTGGAGAGTGACGGCGGGCGTGAGTTAGGCGATGATGCGTGGGCGTACGAGGGTGGATCGGGGGATGTCGTGCGTACGTAGATCGACAGGTTGGATCCGTCAGCGACAAACTGGAACGCTAGAGGTGGCGGGAAACGGTCGGTCAGTGTGCGTCCAATGTCGCCGCGTCTCAGGCAACAATCACGGCAACGCACCGACGAGCCCGTTCAGGAACAAAATCCACGACGTGGCCGCGACCAGGCCGCAGTGAATGATCGCCGCCCACTACACCGTCGAGCCCAACAATCGGTGAGCGCTCTTGGGCAGAGCAATGCGCGACTTGAAGTCGTCCCGTACCAGCAGGAAGTCGCGCAAGTCCTGCGGCTCTGAGTTGATCCACCCGCCGACGGAAATAATTTGGAACGCGATCGTGAAAAAGAAGAAGAGGTTGAAAATGCCCATTTCCGACCGGCCTAGCGAATCGCGAGCGTCGCGTCAGTTCACGGCACGCATCGTTGCTCCTTGACGCGCTTAATCACGACCAACGCACCGACGGCCGCATACTTGGAATGCGTTCGGTAGGCGAGAAAACCCGTCAAGATGAGCACCACGAGACACAGGCACACGTCGGCTACACAACGCACGGCGTCAGCACCCATCCTAGTCGCGTCAATTCGAGTGCACGTGCTCGCCCGCTCCATACCAATGTCGAGAATCGTGACCTGCCCAAGATTCACGCCGCGCAACGGGCAGGCCTTGTCGCCGCGCCGCGTAAGCACTTGGCACATGGGCAGCATCGGTACCGACGAGCACACACCGCCCCACGCGCCGAGACTGAAAAAGTCGCTAATCGCCGCGAGCGTCGGCATCGTGCGCGGTCGGCCGGGGCGTTTTCGATCAGTATTGCGCCTTTCCGCGTCGGATGATTAGCGGTCGTCTAGGTGTAGCCGCTGCCGGTGGGTCGAGCACGGCCTGCGGGTAATGGTGACGGTGCAGGGCAGAGTCGAGCGGGGGGGGGGGGGGGGGGGATGAAAGGACGATCGTGCGTGCGTGTGGGCCGGGGCGCGAGTCGGTGGCGGATGGATGCGTGCAACGGAATCAGCGGTTGGCAGGTAGGCAAGGTTGCTCCGGTAATCGAAGATGGATGGCCGAGAGTAGCGAAGTTGGGCAATAATTGAGCACGAGGGGAGGTCGCAAACGAAGGTCACGGCACGGCAACAGGCAAGCGGCTGAGGACAGTGCAGGGAGTGGCAAGTCGACGAGCGAAGGTGTAAAAGCGAGTCAAGCGGTTGGCCCCGCGTGGAGACGACGGAGGTGGCCGACTTGATCACCGAGTAAGCGAAGCGGCCTGGCGCGGTCATGTGCCACTTTATCACTTGAAATTCCTAGTTTCCGGCTTCACCAACGTTGTCGCGCGCTGACGGGTACGTCGTCTCGCCCGCTGCAGCACGCCAACGTCTCGAAGGCCGCTGCTGACAGGCCTTAGCTCCGCGTTCAGAACGGTGCGGCGCGGCGCTGGAAAATGCAGCCAAAGACGAAAACACGCAATCAGATTTCAATCCACTTCTTTCAATCCCGCTCGACACTGCCCAGCCACCAGCATCAATCTCCGTCTTAATTGGCCCCATTGAAAGGCGCACAATCAAGGAAGCATACGAAGGGCAGGCGGGCACGCCATCCAGACTCGCCGTTTGGCATTGCCCTGATACGAAGGCGCGCAACCAGCTATCAGTCATCCGTTGTAGACCACAGACATGGTTGGTTGATGTGGGTCAGCCTGTTCTTCAGACAAGCAGAAAACATTCAGAGTAATTATAAGCCCACGAGTATGATAAGGCCATGACTGTCGGGGAAGAGAACGGTCACGAGTCATGGGGACAGGGCAGAACGGGGCAACCGAATTGACGGCGTTGGCCGTACCCACCATTGCAAGTCAAGGCATTCTGAGGGCGCTCCGCTGCGAACCTGCACGACCGGCTGTGGCTGTGGGAGCGGGATATGAACGTTGATAATCATTGGCCGCGCACGTTGCCGTGGATGGGGGCCATTCGCAGGTATTGGCGCCGTCGAGGTTGTCGTGCGCAGCTCGCGCAAGAGTCGTGGACCACGCATGCTGGACACCGGGGTGGGTGAAAGAGGGGATGGAAACTGGTGAACCAACAGGACACCGGGGCGGAACGAGAGAGGGAAGGCGAAGAGGGAGCAATGGGTGATGAGCGAGGTGATGAGCGAGCTCCAGAACTCTTGCTTTGGTGCACCAATCAGCAACACACAAGACAGATATTTGCATTCCACATGACATGTACACATCCGCGCGGCATCTAGCACCCCTCTCCACCGCTCCTCCCTCCAACCCATGCAGCCTACTGCTGCATCGGCGCCACTTGCTGCCCCGGCGCGCCGCCCGCACGATGCTTGAGCTGGTCGATCGCATTCGAGATATACGTGACCCATCGCATCCTCTGCTCGTCGGTCGCCACCGAAAACGTGAGCACCGTACGCTTGCCACTTGCCGCCGCCGCTGCTGATGCCGCCACACTCACACTCGCCCCACCCATCCCGCCGGAACTCGCGCTCCGCGCCGCGGCGACCGCCGCCGCGGGCACTTCCACAGCAAACGTGTGCTTCATGTACGGCGGCTCCACCGTGACCGTGACGGGTAAAATGTACTCGTACTTTGGCGCGTTCACGCCACCGGGCAGGAAAAACACCCGCCGCCGGCCGAGCGCCGACGGCGTGAGCCTGACGTACTGGACGGGCCCGGACGCGAACGAGATCGATGCCGGCTCAATCGACACGTCCGGTCCAGCGAGAACGCGGAGGGTCAAACCCGGGTCGGCGTGCGCGACGGACACCCGGATCCAGTCGCTCGGTTCGCCGACGGTCAGGAAAGTCGGGAATGCCGAGACGTCAACGGTGCCGCGCGACGACGACGGTGGGGACGGGGACGGGGAGTTCGAATTATTCGTGCCGTTGCCGCCGTTTGGCCTGTCGTCGGCAGGCGCCATGGCCAATTTCTCGGCCTGCACCGACTGGTAGACGGCGCGCGCAACGTCCGGCGCGACGCGCGGGTGTGCCGCCAGAAAGTCGCGCAGCGACGCGGCGACCGCGGGCGGCGCGTGCGGTGCGCCCGCGTTCGTCGCCGACGCGCCGTGCAAGTCGGCGTTGAGCAATATGGTGGCAAATACGAGCGCGACCGCGGCGGCCGTCGACTCGATCCCGCCTTGCGGCGGCGGGTTGGTGCGAAAGTATTGGTGCGCAAATGCGGTCAGGACACGGTCGATGGCGGGCCCGTCGTTCGACAGTCGCAGTGTCGACAGGTACAACCGCAACGCGTCTTCGAGCGGGAGTCGCGGGAACGCCGGCGCGAGCCACTCGGCATAGGCCTGCACGACCGCGTCGTTTTCGGGCGCGCCAATGTACTTGCCGACTTGTCGCCGCGACAAGTAGGGCGTCTTGTGCAGGAACGACGCGATATTGCTTGGGTTCCCATCCAATACGCGCTTCTGGGTCAAATACGCGATCGCGGCCGTCGGATTCGCATTGAATTTGGTCACGGCGTGCGCAACGACAGGACGCAGACGCAGCGCCTGCCGCTGCTTATCTCGTGTCGGCCGCACGACCAAAGTGCGCAAATCAAGCACGTTGCGCACATCAAACCGGTTCGGCGGCACTTCCTTGGCAATCACGAGCACGTCGTGGAACAGCAACAGGCTGCGCACCTTGACTTCGCCCGCCGAGACCACTTCCCACAGCGACCCCTGGCAAATAAACTGCCGCGACTGCGACTCGAGTGCGGCAATGTCGACCGTATGGTGCAGGTTGCGCCGCAACGTCGCCGACCCGAACCCGAGATCCGTATCGGTCCCATCGACCACTGTCGGGACCATATAATGACTCGTCGGCGTCACCGTCGGCGTCGACGGCGTTGGCAACGGCGGGTCCTTGGCGGCCACACTCGCCGCCGCGGCACCGCCGCGACCGCCGAATCAATCGCCTGGATCATTTCCTTGACCGCCTGCAGTGCCTGCCGCAACCGGCCGACCGGCTCGACGTTCAGCGCGAGCATCGCCGCCAAATTCGGCACAAGCACGGTGGCCAAACTCGTGCACACGCGCGTCAGGACCGCATCCAGCGTGCCGACCCCACGCGCCCAACTCGCAAACTCCCGTACCGGCGCCGTCCCCCGCGCGCGCGGCCACGAGCGCTAACCGTGCGGCATGCGCGACCTGGAACGCCTCGTGCTCCTTCCTGAGCGCCGCCAAGTGCGCAAGAACCGCCGCTGCCGCCGCATCGGGCGTCGCGCATCCCCGTAAGGCCGCGGCCACGTGCGCATGCACTTCGGCCAGCGCATCGACGTTCCCGGCAATCGCAGCAACATCGTTATCGCTGAGTCCGCCCT
>GG745330.1:1905529-2007526 GCA_000151295.1 Allomyces macrogynus ATCC 38327
AACGTGGACTTGCACGCGAAGTCCTGCGGGATCTGGTTCATGGCGGCAAGAGGTCGGCCAGGAGCGGGTGCAGCTGGTCGACCGCGACGAGGCCGAGCTTGACCGAGTCCATGACCGTGATGAAGTGCTGTTGGTCGACCAGGCTCAGAGTAAGACACGAGTTCATCAGAGACCACAAAATGGCGGAATAACGCACCTGCACGGTCTCGGCCACGTACTTGGCCGAGTTACCAGCATCGCGTCCACCTCCAGCCCCACCAAGACCACCACCATGCTCGACGGTCGCCGGCACACCCACTTTCAACAGTCGGTTCGCGGCGAGCGGGCAGTTGAGCCGGTACTCCTTCATAAACGCCTCGACCGACGGCACCTGGTCCTGCACGAGGTTCAAGGCCGTCTTGAACTGCGCAATCAGCTTGGTGCACGCCGGCGTGTACCTATGCTGGACCGGGCGCGCTATTTAGACCAGGGGTACGGTGCGGTCGACGGCGAGTGATGAAAAGACGCACTCGGACGACGGAATACTGTCGCGAATGTACTGCTTTTCCAGCCGGTCGACCGTGACAATGATCGCGTAGAGGTCGGCCAGGTTCTCCACCTGTTCGCGCTCGGCATTCGTTTTCCAGAGTCGGATTTCCTGGTTCATGACGAAATCGGCGCCACGTCAGCGGCAGGAGAGGTGGTGCGCGCGCTGGACTGGTCCAGATCGTACGGTCGCCGGACTGCTTGTCGATGAGGTCGCCATGGTGAGGTTGCAGCGAGTGGTTGATCGGTTGATGCAATGGTTGGGTCGACTTGACGTTGCCCGACAACTTCGAGCGCTCTATTGAGCGGCTCGTTGGTGACGGTGGCGACGGTCAAGTCATTTACCCGTGACCGCGTCGCGCTTGGCACAAACCATGACCCGCACCGCCAAACCGTCCCACGACGAGGTCAGCCACGTATATATCGTCCGGTGCCCGCGTCGTGCCGTCGGGGTCTGTCTCGAGCACCCGGCACGGAACCCGCGTCCCGTCCGTTATCAACGGTCCGATCCCAACCTACCATCCATCAAAACAACAGTGTCACTCCGTTCGCTCTCATACCAGATCCGCAATCGCCACCATCTCCACCTCCACCCCCTGGTCCCCACCGCGCGCCTTGGCCGCGACAACCGCGGCCACGTCCCATGCAACGGGCCCCGCCGCGACCGCGACCAGGTCTGGGACGTGCATGTCCTGCACGACTTGGCATTCGGCGGTACCCGCGGACCAGGACTCCGCGTCTGGAATATCGACGACGGCCACACCTAAGGCCGTGCGCACGAGCAGTTGCGGCATTCGGTCGCTGCGACGCGGCACGAGCCAGGCGATGGGGGTCGGTGACGCGCCCAGGGTTGACGGGAGAGTGACGGTGAGGGCGGGTGGGTTGGTGATGGTCGGGGAGTCGGGTGGCGGGAGACACTGGATGGCGACTGGCGTGTGAAGAGAATGTGAGCAAGCGCGGCCATGAGACAGGGTGGAGAGGAACAGAAATCAACATACGCGCTTGATTGCACGCGACGGCAGCAACGACCGCGCCGCTCGGAACCGTCGTGACCGCGTACCCGCGCTGCGTCGTGGCCGCGCCGGCCTGGACGCCCGCGACGCGCGCAGCACGCTCAACCACCGCCTCACCCAGCGCACTCGCACCCGCATCTTGCCTGCTCAACATCACCTCCACGGCCTTCCACGCACCCTTCACCTCCCCGACCGCATCCGCGACACTCGGGACCACCTCCCGCCCCACGGCCTCGCTCGTCACCTCCGCACTCCACTCCGGCAAGACCGTCAACGTCCCCCTCTCCAACCTCTCGAGCGCCGGCATAACGACCCGTGCGGCCGGACATTCGCTCGCGCGCGGCTCCACGTACGCGTACATGCCCGCGTCGACCGAGTTCCAATAACGCGCGCGAATGTGGTACGCGATCCACGCCTGTACGGCACGGATGGCGGGCATGTCGGTTGAGCGCATGATGGACGCGGCGCGGGAGGTGACGGTGAGCGCGGACGTGAGGGCGCGGGTGAGCGCGGTGAGCGGCGCGAGGACGGTGGCGGGCGAGGATGTCGACGTGGATGTGCCGGTGGAGAGGGACGCGGCGATCGCGCGCCGCGTGGCGGCGCGCACGGCGGCGAGTGCCGACGGGAGGGTGGACTCGACCGCGGTCTCGAGCGCGGTAATGTGGTCGGTCATTTTGGTCTCGAGGACCGGGACCAGCTACGTCCGAGCATCTCGTCAGTGTGCGTGCCGAAAAGGAGGAGACGACGGGGAAAAGCGCAACGTACGGCGTTGGGCAAGTGGTGGAACGCAAAGTCTTCAAAGTCGGGCGGAACGTAGCCTGTCATGGCAATCGCCGCATACGTGCGCGCCAGCGACGACGAGCCGTCGTACGGGCCCACATGGTTCTTCCATTCGTCGGAGAGTGCTTGGATCGCGGTGGTGGTCGAGGTCACGGCCGCGTCGAGCTGGGCCAGGGCGGTGGCCACGTCGTGCCGCGTCTGATCCTCGCGAAGCCGTGCGGCCAGGACCGCGAGCGACAGGAGCTTGATCGCGGCAAGGCCGAGTTCGCTGCTGCCGGTGGCTGGTGCCTGGTAGACGACGTGCAGGTGCGGCGTGTTGTGTGCCCAGTGCACGGCGAGCAGGAGCGGGTCCTATAGCCAAGCGCACGGGTCAGGTCACGCGCAACGTTGGCATCGAGCCGACAGGGAGAGGAACGTACGGACCTGGATCCTCTGCGCAGAGAATGCCGATGCAAGGTCCACCTGGTGGGGCTGGCGGCCGTGGTCGAGACTAGCGCATGCGTCGCCGCCATGTCAGCTTGCCACCCTGGTGCCAACACGGTGCACGGAAATTGGCGTACTAGAGCACGACGTTGGCCTTGCCCGTCACGACCGCGAGCACATTGGCCGCATCCTCGCCCTCCCCACCACCGCCCACACGCGTCCAGGCGAGAATGCGCGGCACATGGTCGCATTCGATCGCGGTCTGATTCGCATCAAGCACCTCGCCGTCCTCGGCGCGCCGTAACTCTATCATCGCGCGCGTTCCCTCAACGATACCGATGGCGAGCACGCGGCCGTCGCGCGACCAGGCCGTGGTCGTGACCCATGCAGGTGCGGGCCACTTCAGTGCCCATACGCGGTCGCAGGCTTGACCACCGCGCACGCGTAGTGCGACGATAGCGTGTTTCCCCACGGCGGCGATCAGGCCTGGCGACGCGGTATTCACGTCAAGCCGATGCGGGGTGCCGAGCGCGGCGGACCAGCCGGCGGACGCGGCAGACTTGGTGCTGGTGTTGTTGGTGTTAGTGTTGGTGTTGGTGTTGGTGATGGCTTGGTGGTCCTGGTGCGCGCCGACAGGGGCGGTGGCGATCATGGCGCGCCGAGCATGGAACGCTGCAGCTTCTGATGCCGTTGATGATGCGCGTGGGCGAGCGCCGCTGCCCGCAGTGATCTGGTTTGCGTGGACTGGCGACGTGAGCCGCTGGCGACAACCGCAAGACCAGCTCCAACGAGACGCGTGCACCGCGCGTGCGTCACGTGCCGCGAGTGTGAGACATGCGGGCGCCCTGTGCCATCCACATCGTGTCGCCGGCCGCGCGGCCGGGCGCGCGCACCACGCGGCAGCGAAACATGTCCGCGGCCCGCACGAATGCGATCGACACTGAGCGCATCTGCGCCACGGCTCGGCGGCCCCGGCACTGCGGCCCCGGCACTGCAATCACGGCCATGTCTCGGCTGCACGCTCTGCAGTGACGTGGCCGCCAACTCCTCTTTTTGGTCGAGTCCATGCACGACTGCCACCGTTGTGCTGCCCCTTCGTTTGTTCTCTCGCCTGTCCGACCGGCCCAACAACAGAATCGCAACGGATTCAACTGCCGCGCGCCCGGCAAATTCTCTCGTCTTGCGCACGAGGGAGCAACAGCGGGCATCAGCGTCGGCACCAGCAACACCACCATGACCGCACCTAACCAGCTGCACCATGCCGTCGCCGCGGCTGCAACCGCAGCTGCCGCACCCATTCAACGAATCACCAAGACGTTTGGCCCTGGTGAGTCCTTTCCTGGCCATTTTCGGTTCGTCGTGCACTCACGACGAAAGTGAGCTAGTCTCGGACACGGTCGGGTACTGGGGCCCCGTCACGGCATCCATCGACGTCCGTAATCGTTGCCGGTCCCCTGCCACGCTCATGGTTCACGGCGATACTGACTTTGTGCCTGTATGGCTCGCTGTCGGCTCGTCGTCAGTGGTGCGAGAGCAATTACCGGATCACGCACTACATTGCCGAGTTTTTCAACTCCACTTCGAATCTCTTTACCGTGGTCGCTGGCATCTCCTTGGCCATGACCGCGCGTCGCCTGCAATGTCGGTACTGGCTTCATTCCGATCCATTTCCGTCA
The DNA here is from genome assembly GCA_000151295.1 of Allomyces macrogynus ATCC 38327. Taxonomy (NCBI): domain Eukaryota; kingdom Fungi; phylum Blastocladiomycota; class Blastocladiomycetes; order Blastocladiales; family Blastocladiaceae; genus Allomyces; species Allomyces macrogynus. The sequence continues at coordinate 1,909,947 of GG745330.1, forward strand.
ATTTGGGGAGCTGACCGACACGTCGTTCGTCTTGCGCATCACCAACAACAGTAGAGCGGCGCTACGCGCTCATTGGCTTCTTTCTCGCGCTTGTCGGCGTCGGCAGCTTCATGTTCCACGGCACGCTGCTGTTTGAAGCGCAGGTACGATGCTTTGTTTAACTTCCCACAAATCCGGCAACGACTGATCGTCCACCCTGCTCCCCTCCATCTAGCTCCTCGACGAGCTCCCGATGATTTACATGATGCTGCAGTTCCTCTATGTGATTCTCGAAAACGAGCCGCGCCGCAAGTATCCATGGCTGCCCACGGCTTTGGTCGCTGTCGCGGCCGTCTACTCATGGGCGCACGTCTACTTCGACTTTGTCGTCGTCTTCCACGTGGTCTTTGGCGCATTGACGGCGCCCGGCCTGATCTTTGCGATCCCGCACGGCTGGCGTGACCGCGAACTGCAGTGGGTATTTGGGCTCTCGTACGCGTGTCTGTGGATCTCGTTTGCGTTCTGGGTACGCCATTCTCTGCCCAAAATTCCGAGCCTTGCGACCATACTCCTCACGCGATGCCCGCCCGTGCAGAAACTCGACCAAAGCTTCTGCCCGACGCTCGAACATCTCTACCTGCACGCCGTCTGGCACGCCGGCACCGCCATCTCGGCCGTCCTGTGGGCGAAAGGCGCCATGGCCGTGCGGTTACGCGACGCGCTCGGCCGCCGGATCGCGTGGCACTGGTATGGGCTATTCCGTTTGATCCCGACGCTGTCGGCGGCACGGCCACGGCGCCGAGCGTCGTCGACAACACGCGCGCCGAGCCCGACTGATTCGGGTACCGCCGACTCGCCCGTGGTCGTGAGTGGCGTTGCGGCCGCACGGCGCGGACATGTACGGACGAACTCGGGCGACGTGGTGGGGATACGGCTGGCAGGTCGCGCATGATGACGCTGCCCGGCACGAAGAGATGCGGGAACAGGGTGGAGAAGGTTGGTCGGGAGCAGGAGAGGGCATGGGCGCGCGGCTGCTCGTTGGGGGCAGCGACTGGACGATGCGCGCGTGGGACGAGGGGGGGCATCGTGTGCGAGTGGATCATGGAATATCAGTGAGGTCCTTGTCGGCAACGCGCACATCCCGGCAGACTCGGGCAGCGCCCAGGGCGAGCGACAGGCCAGCCATGTCAACGGGCCGCCACACATGCTTGCACTGCCGGTGTTCGCGGTCCGTCCGCGTCACACCTCAGCAGAATGCCGTTCCGCGCTCCCCCGTTCGTCGTCAGCGACATCGACTCCCCCCATCCGTTTCGTACCCTCTGCTGCGGCGCACCACTTGCCGCACAGTCGCCTCCGCCACCATGCCGCGCGCCAGCATCACGCAGAAGTCGCCCAAGGCTGCCGCACCCGCCGCCGTGCCGACCGACGCGGGCACCGCCGCTGCCGCGGCCGCCCTGCTCGACCCGCCGCCGAGCTACGACACGTTCTCCCGCTCGCCGCCAGCACTGCACTCGACCCCGTCCTCCGCATCGACTGTCGCATCGTCGGCGGGCCCCGCGGCCGCGCTGAGGCCGCCGCTCGCCGTGCACCCTCACCACTACCTTGCCGTCGGTCAGGATGACACTGACGACGAGATTGACGACGATGTCGAGACGGCGAGCGCACGCATGGCCCGGCTCGCCGGCAAGTCGCCGTTCACTGACTGCACGCGCGCGGCTGCGTGCCCGATCACCGTGTTCCTCGTCACGGCAGCGCTGCTCTTTGGCCTGATGTGGGTCTACCCGCGGCTGCTCGGCATCTACGTGAACAGCGTGCGCGTCGACCCGACGCGGTTCCCGCCCGTCGAGTTTTCGCTGTCGCCGCCAAGGTCCGGCCGGCTCCATCTCCAGCTCCATTACCATTACCGGGCCTCGACGCGTCGCATCCACCCGAAATTGACCATCTCCTCCCACTCAATAGCGTCACGGTCCACCTGCTCGCTAACGTCACCGTGACCAACCCGCTCGTCATCGACCTCGACCAATACCACCTCGCCGTCGCCGCTAGCTACCCGCACTTCGACCCGCCCGTTGCGATCGGCCACTCGACGCTCAACGCGACGCTTGCCTTGCCGGCCCGGTCGCAGCACACGCTCGAGATGCCGTTTGCCCTGCGTCTGCCCGACGACTCGGGCGCACCCGCACCGGCGCCCGGCGCACCAGGACTCGCCGACTTGGTCCTGGCCGTCGCCGACGACTGCCGCACGCGGGGCTGGCTCATCCTTGACCTGCACTGGACGGCCACGGCCACGTCGTGGTGGTGGCACTATGGTGGGGCCGTGCACGACGTGCATTCGGTCGAGGTCCCGTGCGGGCCGTTGGGAAGGAACGGCACGGCGACGTCGCATCGGTAATGATGCGGGTCGTGATTTGGTGTAGCTGTCCCGCCCCTCTCGTCGCTTTCGTTTCGCTTACCCCTTTTCTTGTTTTCTCGGTTGGTCGCGCCCTTCTCTACCGTGTCGCGGGGCGCTTGCTCGATTTGCTCACACTTCTTTGTTCTCCCGCCGCCAGTCACCCTGCAGGTTTCGGTATAAACCCCTCTCCTCCCACCCACCTCTTCAGCCGTCGTTCGCCGCTCCTCTGGCGTTGCGAGCCCTGCCCGCTCCCCCTCTCTCCCCCCGCTGTCTTCTGAACGTTGCTCTCTCTGGGCCGGTGATCCGACCTCTTGCTGCCCTCGTCTCGCCGATCGGATGGTCGTGTCGTTCTCCTTTTCGTTCCTGAAATTTGCGCTGTTCGGACCAGTTCGAACGGTCCATTGCTCTCCTCGTTCTATATATCAATCGTTGGATGGGTGTCCAACTGCTGCCATTCCACAGTTGCGTTCTATTGATCCACCATGATTCTCGGGCATTTCCACAAGCAGCATGCGTTGCGGCCCAGTGCGTGTGTGCCCACCGCCTCGGTTCCGCCGCCGCCGCGGGCAACTTGTCGGACGCGCGCCGGCCGCGCCGCGACCGCGCCATCTGCGGTAAATCATGTCGACGTGTGCAGCTTGGGCGCGCGCGCGGCGGGCGGGCGCGGTACCCATGTCGTGTGTTGCTTGGCGCGCGCGCGGCGGGCGGGCGCGGTACCCATGTCGTGTGTTGCTTGGCGCGCGCGCGTCAGGACGTGTCGCCGGCGACCAATGCGAACGCCGTGGCCCGAAATTTATATGAGCACGCGACTTGGTCACAACGCGCCGCGCGGCGATCATGGCGGTCCGATGCCGGGCGTGCATCGCGGTTCTCGGCGAGGGCGCGGCCGCGTGCGGAACCGTCATGAGAGTCGGGCGCGCGCGCGCGCGCGCGCGCGCGCGGCCATGAGGCGATGCGGCTGTTGCGGTTGTTTCCGGTCAGGGGGGTCACGCGCGAATTTGCTCACCGTGCGCGAAGGGACTAACTGGGACGGGAACGCCAAAGTCGACCAACATTGGGTCCCGAGTGTCCGTACGCACAAGCAGCGTGTCTGGGGACGAGTTCTGGAATTCAAGCATTGCGCGTGCGCGCGCGACGCGGGCGCGCACGGCGTGGGTGCTCGCGCGTGGGTGCTCGCGGGTCGGGCCAGCGCACGACTGGGGCCCGAGGACCCAGCGGTACGCGCACGGATGCCCGAAAATATTCTTTCATGAATTGATTGCGATGGGAAGAGGACGAGCTGGCCGCACGCGTCGCGGCTCTGGCGCGTTGTGGCAAGGTTACCGCCGCTCGACACTTGCGGCCTGCCACTCAGCGCGCTGAGCTTGCTGCTGCTGCCCACTGTTCCGTGCGCTCGCTGGGCCTGGATGTTACGTGTTTCGGGCAGCGAGAAGTGACAACCGCGTTCACGCGCCGCCCATCAATATGGCGATCAAGGCCCCAGACGCGCTGTAGAGTTGCGTCCTTGCCAAGGGCGTTATGCACTCAGAAACGAGCGCGCTGCGCGGAACCATTGGCGATGGATGGCATTGTCGCGACGCTTTTTGGGTCTGAGGTCGAGGTTTTGCGCGGCAACAGCCGCAGTCTGGACATGGCCGCGCTGCTGACGATGGAGCGCAAAGGCGGCGCGGGGGCAAAGCGCCGTCCAATGCAACGACCGTGCTTGAAAGTCAGCGTCAGCCGGTCCATGGTGGCAGTTTCGGCGAGGGCAGGAGATGATGTATCCTGCACCTTGCACCTCAACGTTTGCGCGTCTTGGCCACCATGTAGTTGCACTGAGTAGGCGCTGGCGTCGCCGGCGATGCCCTGCACGTTAGCAAGCAGGAGACCATGGCCATGATCACGGCGCGGGGCCTGACGAGCGAGCAGGGCTTGTTGATGGAGTGCGTCGTCGGTGGTCCAGGTCGTGACCGTGGCCAAGCGCACCAAGACGTGCCCGCTGGGGACGAGGGTCGTGACGCTGTAGTTTGATAACGGCACCGCGGCACAAGTTTTGATTGGCGCCCTTTGTTTGCGACGTGTCTTTTGTTCCCAAACCCTCCACTGACTCGACCCGTTATACTCTGTTCCAGCCCAACGGACAACGACGCCGTGCGACCGCGCTGACCGCGACGGCAAGGGCTCAACCCGGTAGCCACGAGCAGCGACGTTGTCGCGTCGTGAGGATGATCGTTCGCGCGCGCTTGCTCAATGTTCAGAGCATCAGAAACGGTCCAACATCGCCAATCAAGTAGGTGGTATACGCGCGGAGCATTGCGCAACTTGTTCCCATTAGTCGTGCCTGGACGAATATTACAAAAATGTTGCCACGACTGTGCTGCGACTCGCTCCTGCGGTTATTTACAACTCGGCAGCCTCCACCATCACCATCTGGCCGACGTCCTCCTCAAACACCTCCTCGACCTCCTCCTCCGAGTGCGGGTGCGTCGCAAGGTACCATGACAGGTACGCGTTCCACCCGAGCCCGACCGTGTTCATGGCAATGACGCGCGCGGTGCCGTTGAAGAGCCAGAAATTCAGCGTGTTGAACCACGGCCACAGGAACGTGCCGGCAATGATCATGGGCACGACCTTGGTCCCGACGCGCGACTGGAGCCGGTCGACCAACTCGGTGTTGTGGTCCGGTGGCAACGGCGCACCGTACCGCGTCGATTGCAGGTACTCGACGGCGGTCGTGAACGAGACAAACATGACGAGGTAGGGCGGGTTCACAATCGTGTGGAACGTCAGCGCCTTCTTGATGGCGCGCATCAGCGGTGCGCGCCATGCGGGCGCCGTCGTCGAAATCGCGTGCCTTACTGGGTAGAGCTTGTCCATGGCGGCGAAACCGGCCATGAACCACGGGCCTAGACAGGATAGAGGTCACAAGAGGGCAAGCGTCCCCTGACGGTCAGTTGATTGCCCAGTGATGCACGCGCGTCGGGTGGATGAGGTGAGGCGCACCGTTGACGAGGAGGCCCGTCAGCGCCATGCGCACGGTGCGGTGCGGGTCATAGGTGGTCCTGAAAAACTCCCTCGTCGAGTATGGTGCCGGGTGTTCCGAGTTGGGCACGGTCACGACGCGTTGCGCGACCACGTCGCTCGCCGTGAAGAGCGCGCACGCCGTGAGCGAGGACTTGAGGAACTTTTGCGCAGTCGGTGAGCGCAGGACCATTGCAGTCGAATGAGGGGCTGGCGGGTCGCGGTAAGGTCGAGTGTTGGGTGACGGTGGGTGGGTGGGGTGGGCTGGCGCGGATGACGAGTCGCGGCAGCGTCTTGAAGTCGACAGGTGGGGTCGGGTTGGGCAAGGAGCGACGGTGGGTCTGGGTCGGGCACAAAGAAAGAGCGGCAGCAGCAGCGCTGGTCGGGCGAGGAGCAGCAGCTGGCGGAGGGTGGAGAGAGCGCGGGAGAGCGCGCGCACGTCGGGGGGAGCCGCTGCTCTTGAACTCCGGCGAGCTCCGAGAGCCTCAGCAGTCCAAGTCAGCACCAAAGTCGCAACGCGTCGCGCAAGCAAGACGGCTGTGCGCGCGGCGGCCAAGTCGATAGTGGGGTGCGTTCGGTGTGGGCGTGCGCTCCTCTTGACAGCCTCGCAATGGTTGGTGCGAGCGGGCGGCTATCGGCAGGGACCAGCTCGCCGACTGCATTGCCGTGCCATGCACACCAGGGGGAGCCAAGACTGGGCCGTGGCTGCGGCGTTGGGGGCCTGGGTAAGAAGGAGGCCGCGGCCAGGCACGTCCGTGCCTGTGGAAACGTGGGGCCGTCCACGGCTGTCTCAGATGCCTCGCAAGGCTGCCTCGCGAAGCTGGAATACAACAGCGCGCGCCTTTTGTTTTCACACGCGTGCCTCCCGTATGCCATCACGTGCCCGAACCACTTGTCTCCCTCGGCCAATCAGCGTCGCGCTCTCCACTACCAAGCCCGGGGCCGCCCAGCGGCCCACACCCACCCCCACACCGTCGGCACAACCGCGGACGCTGTGACGACGGCGCAACCGACAAGCTCCGCGAAGCGCTCCTCATTATTGCGCGCGTGGCAGCAGCCTGCTGCAAGCCCACAGTCAACGTCCCAAGACCGGACAGCCCGTTCAGTCAGCACCGCCACCCTCCGCCGGCAACGCAGGCCAACACTTGCGCGATGACCTGCCCAAATCGCACCCGAGCACCCAGACACGAACCCGCTGCCCTCTCCACGCGTGCGCGCGTGCGCGCGTGCGCGGGCGCTTTGCGCACGATACGCTCCAAGCTTGATCGATGCAGGCACACGTTCGCTCACGTTCGCCCGTCCTGTGAACGCAGCGCGCCACGTACACCGAACGACCCGGTTTTCTCCGCTCGCCATCGAGCCTTCAGAGATGGCTCCGACATCACCCGACCGCCCCACCCCCGCGTGCGCACGCCTCTTTTGCTCTCAGCCTCGCGCTTGAGATGAAAAGCGAGCAGAGGGGGCGAACGCCAACGAAACTCCCCCTGCGAACAATGCGCTGTTGCGCGCGCGCGAGACAGCGGCAACAAGCGCGGCGCGCGCAACTGATGGCGCCAAGATGGCTGCACCGGTGCCGCACCGCCGCTGCAACCAGCCAGTTTCCCACCGCTGTCGAATCCCGCCCTGCCAAGTGCCAACCCTGTCAGATGGCGGTCGTGACCGCGTCAGCTTAAGTCGCGCCGACGTGGTCAACAGCAAGTCGCGTGACGCGCCAGTCTCCCATAGGTGTAGATTTTCGTTCATTTTCTGCTGTAATTTTATCCACACCTGGTTGCAATATTCTGCTGAACTCCGTGAATCATGCCTTGAGCAGTGTTGGAGGACAGTGGCATTGAGGACAGGCAAGGGGTTAATAGCAAGGGAGACGATTTGGACATTGTCTGTCAGGAGCAAGCATTATGTTGTCACAGTGCCACCCCAAGACATGGTGCCTGGCCTGGAAGTTGATGTGGCCTGGCCTGATGTCTGATTTGAGCTTGATCACCCATCTGATCAGAGGCAGCACCATAACACAACACCAGGAAATGACGAATATGCACAATACTGTTAGTTTGGAGGAGTCTTACATTCAACATGTCATTGACTTACAGCAGAAAGTCGAGTCATGTCATCCTAGCACTGGTGATTAGAGGTATGTGCCCTTCAGGTGCACACATATGAACTGCCTATGTGCTGTGGGGGATGGCAACAGAGTCTGGGTACATGGAGTATGGAGTGGACATATTGCACAGAGGATTGACCTAGAAAGAGAGATAGGTGTCACAGTGTGGGACACAAATGGCTTTGAGGGCAGGCTGCCAACACAAAACAAGCAGAGAAGGGTGGAGGAGCCAGGCTCAGCAAGAGGCACAGGTGATTGCTGTGTCCTGTTTTGCTAGGCCAACAGTGCACAAACAACCTGGAGGCGGGAACAAATCAAATGGAACACAAAATATAGCTTGTGAGAGCATCTCTACCTGTTGAACCCTCCTGCAACACGTTTCCTGGTCTACTGACCATATGGAATGATTGGTCCATCTTGCTTGCTTCGAAAAATGGCATGTGCATTGCAGTAGTACTTCAGGTGTTGCACTAGCCAAAAAGAAAACAATGTCTGCACATACCTGCCAACAGAGTGGATAGCCATTGCACATGTGGAACCTGGGTGGACAGCACTTGTTGCACATCATTGAAAGACTGGGTGGACAGCACTTGTTGTACATCCTTGAAAACCTGGGTAAAATGCTTGCATTGCCAATGACTAATATGATGCTCTGAGCAACAGTGACAAGACGCATCAGTGGGCAGTTTTCTTCCAGTGGAACAGGCAGGTGGCGCCATGTAAGCTCAACTTCAACTCCAACAATATAGACAACCAACATGCAGACCAGACCAACTGGAGGACAACAAAGAGGAATGCAGTACAGAACTGAGCAACAGGGATTAATTGAGTCAGCAAGTGGTTGTCTTCCAGTGGCCATGTGAGCTGTCAATGGCCAAATCTGAAAACAGTTGCCAAATGTTGCAGGAGGAGTGACACGTCATTGGCCCCTGTCTGCCTGACCAGTTTGTACAGTGGTTGTTGCCACATGATCTAGGCCCAATCCAGCTTTGCCAACTCGTGTCAACTCCATAATGCGCTTGATGACCAGACTGGGAGGAGAGAATTGTTCATGGCTGCCACAAACGCATCCCACTTGGGCAAGTGTATTGCCACACCTGCACCACATACTCTCAAGTCGTTTTGGCTTTTGCTCAGCCACAATTCAGATCTAATAGATGCATGCACCAGCTGCACACATGTGCATTTGTTGCAGCTGATTCACTGGTGCAGCTGCCTTTCACAGTTGCTGCCATTCTCACTGATGAGCAGCTGCTTGCCAAGGTGTGACTGGTCCCAGCACCCCCAGCTCATCATTGTTGTGGCCAGATGTAGTGTCGCCACTGCAAGCTGTGGAGCAACTGCAGTGGAGTTGCTCTATTCTATTTTTGTTTGGCGTAAGCAGATATTGACACGCCTGTGCATTCCTTGGTGCTGATTTGCCACATTTGCCAGGTTCAGTGGGTGGAGAAGATTGATGCAGTGTTCTGGATCACGTTTTGCATTGTTGGGCGCAATTTTAGGGTCTCGCTTCATAGTGATTGATCTCTGAGTGTGTCCATGAGGGGAGGTGAGTTTTTGTCCATGGTTGGGCAATCCATTTTGCCAGCAGGTTTGGTGGAAGGAATCTGCCAGACTGCTAGAGTGCAGGCCTGGCCTATTATATCAGAGCAACAAGAGGAACAAAACCAACGAAACGACAAGAGAAGAGGATGGAACAGACACAAGTGGACTTAAGAGCATACTGTACAAGCCCCTAGGATAGTCCTCAATTGTAGTGAGGTTCTAGGTCCTTGTTTTCATGACTCTGCCACATGGAGCAGAGCTGGCCTAATGTTAGCGACCTCAGATCCTCCTGACTGCACCGCTGTTTCCAATGTGGACTATCTTAAGGGCCACGATGGTACTTGGATGCAAGCTGATTGTGACATGGCACGTTGTCTGGCGCCTGAAGTCGCGATGCGCGGATGGTATTGACACTGGACAGAACAAAGCGTTCATGCTCAGTGAGGTTAAAACGAAGCACTCAACGTTGGTCGAAAGTGAAGCCCGAATAAACTATGTATTTGGCACATGTATGAACGAAACAAAAGCACGAGCACGCAGGAACGATGCCCAATGAGAAACGGCACGCGGCGGTGTGCGTTGCCACGAGCTGTACAGGTCGATTTTTCCTCGACGTGGGCAGCGCAACAGGGACGGGGCGCGCACCGATTCGAATCCACGGCAACAAGAAAGACAACGCGAACGAGTGAAGAAAGGAAACAAAGAAGACAACAACAATTCAATGCGACACAAAAAAAGATGGCTGAGAAAACCGAGGGCGACCACGCGCGTCCTCTCTTCAACGACAATCGAAACCCCCCGTCGCGGAAACCGACGGCGCGTTTTAGTACGGGCGCGACGACTCGGCGGCACGCTTGGCCATGCGCTCGTCGTGCGCGGCCTGCGCAATCTCGCGCAACTTGCGCGACGTGGCCTCACCCGTGTTCGACACGAGCGACGCAAAGTGACCGCCGGGCATGTCGAGCAACTTGAGCGGCTCATCAAACTCGACCAAGCGACCGGCCTCCATGACAAGCACACGGTCCGACTCGATAATCGTGTTGAGACGATGCGCGATCGTGAGCACCGTCAGGTCGGCAAAGTTCTTCTTGATCGACGCCTGGATGAGCGCGTCGGTCTGCATGTCAATCGACGCCGAGGCCTCGTCGAGCACGAGAATCTTGGCCTTCGACAGGATAGCACGGGCAATGCAGAACAGCTGGCGCTGGCCAAGCGAGAAGTTCTTGCCGTTCTCAATGACGGGCGACTCGAGCTTGAGCGGCATCTTGCGGATCTTGTCGCCGAGGTAGACGGCGTCGAGCGCCTTCCAAATCTCCTCGTCGGTCGACCGCGAGAAGGGGTCGAGGTTGTACCGAATGTCACCCTTGAAGAGCACGGGCTCCTGTGGGATAATGGCAATGGCCTCGCGCAGGTTCTTGAGACCGATCGTCGACGCGTCGATGCCGTCGATCGTGATGCGACCGCCGCACGACTCGACAATACGCAGCAGCGAGACGAGCAAAGTCGACTTGCCCGAACCGGTACGGCCGACAATACCAATCTTCTCCTTGGGCTCGATCGTGAGCGACACGTTCTTGAGCACAGCAACGCCAAACTCGTGGTACTTGAGCACAATGTCCTCGAACTTGACGCGACCCTCGGACGGCCAGTTGGCCGGCGGCGCGCGGTCCGGAATCTCGGCGGGCGCCTCCTGCTTGACTTGCGTCGCGTAGTAGGTGAGCACACCAACCGACGACATCTGCGCCTGGACCTCACCAATCATGCGAATCGACCACTGCAAGAAGACGAGAATCTGCAGCGCGTTCGAGAGAGCGAGACCACCGGTCGACGCGCGCTCCTTGGCCGTGGCACCAAGGTCGTCGCGGAAGACGACCATGAAGAGACCAGTCGTGTAGATGGCAATGGACGTGATGACATCCATGTAGAGCGCCGTCCACGACTTGACCATCGAGAGACCAATGAAGAGCTCGTGGTTGTCGTCGAGCTTGCCCATGTTCATGGCGTCGAACCGCGACTGTGCGCGGTAGGCGCGGATCGAGAAGAGACCCTCGAGCGTTGTGCCAAGGTGCGAGAAGATCGGCGAGCGCGACACTGCCTCTTGGGCCTTGAGCGCGTTCTCGACGGGCGTGACCCACATGATCACGAGCACGGCAATGAAGAGCAGACCAATGATCGGCGCCCAGTTCCACGGCACAATAATAGCAACGAGCAGGAAGGCACCGAGCGTGAGCGGCACGTACTGCAGACCCTGCATGGCCGAGTCGGGCATCGTCTCGTCAACGTGGAACTGATGCTTGGCGAACGCCGACAGGATACGACCGAGCGGCGTCATGTCCTGTGATAATCAAAAGCGAACAGGACATTGGTCGGTCAGCTCTCTGCGCGTGGTCAACGTTGAGAGACGGAGAGCAAAAGAAAAACGTACGTAGAAGGCCATGGGCGCGCGCATCAGGCGGTTGAAGATGTTGTCGTGGAGCGAGCGTGCCTTGGCGGCCGCCTCGTACGCGAACAGCAGACCACGCGACAAGACACCAATGACGAACAGGGCAATGAAACCGGCGTAGGTGCCAACGTAGATGGCGTCGGCATTGTCGCCAAGCTTGAGCGTGTTCGGGATCCAGCACTTAAGCCAGTAATCCGAGCCGATACGCACGCCGTGCACGACAAAGAAGAAGATCATGGTGAAGATGGTGATCGGCGTGCCGTTACCCGACTTGGCGTAGGCAATGTAGTCGGCCCAACCCAGCGACTCGGTCGACTTGTCCTCGGTGACGAGCTGACCGGCCTTGCGTTCGTCGTGGTCCTCGTCCGAGTCGTACTCGTCGTCCGTGTCGAGCACGTAGTCGCCAATACCCGGCGCCAGGTCGCGGATGGAGTGAATCGTGAGCTCGTTGCGCTGAATCGCAGCGGCAACATCGTGCGACGCGCCGGCACCGCCCTTGATCACCGACAGCTGGTTGCGCTCGGCCATCGAGGCCAGATCGCGCTCCGAGAGTTGCAGGTGCTTCATAGACTTGACCGTCAGCTGGTTGAGCTCGACCTCGCCCGAGGGCCCGGCCACAGTCACCTTGTTGTTCGAAATCGGCTCGAGCGGCATGGCCTCGACATCGTCGTCACCCTCCTCACCAGCGGCGACGTGGTTGTTGATCAGCTCGGCAAACTCCTCCTCCTCCATGAGCTCCGTGAACGTGCCGTAGCGCGCAATCTTGCCGTCCTTCAAGTGCAACACCTTGTCAACCTCGTGCAGGTACTGCAGCTGGTGCGTAACCATGACGACCGTGCGGCCCTTCAAGTGGCCCTTGATGCACTCGGTAAAAATGTGGCGACCGACTGCCTGATCGACAGCCGAGAGAGGGTCATCGAGCAAGATGATATCAGCGTTGGCGTAGACGGCGCGAGCGAGCGACGTGCGCTGACGCTGCCCACCCGACAAGTTGGCACCGCGCTCGGCAATTTCCGTCTGCTCGGCGGCCGCGAGCAGCGTCAAGTCGCGCTGCAGCGCGCACACGCGAATGACCTCGTCAAACTTGCGCGGCTCGTAGGGCAGACCGAAAGTAATGTTGTCCTTGAGCGTGATGTTGATGAGCCAGGCCTCCTGCGGCACGTACGACGTGGAGCCGTAGACCTTGAACTTGTCGCCGCCCGTCTGGCGCATCTGGCCGAGCAGCGCAGCGACCAGCGACGACTTGCCGGAACCGACATCACCAATGACCGCGAGAATCTCGCCACGGTTGACCTTGATCGAAATGTCCTCAAGCGCCGGCTTGGGCTCGCCCTCCCACGTGAACGAGGCGTTGACCATTTCAATCGCCGTCGGGTCGTCCTTGCGCTGCGGCAGCGCCTTGAACTCCTCGACCTCGGTCTGCGTCATGTAGGCGGTCAGACGGTCAAGCGAGACGCCCGCACCCGAGAAGGACTTGACGGCCTGCGGCAGCATGAGCAGCGGGTAACGCAGCGTGTTGAAGACCGAGAGCACCGTGAACGAGATCGACGAGGTGAGCGTGTGGCCCGTGTACCGGTAGGTCGCGAGCGCCACAATGGCAACGACGACGGGCGCGGCAAAGACCACGGCAAAGTTGATGGCCTTGATCTGGAACGACTTGTAGATGAGCGCCATTTCGCGCGCACGAATCTCGTTGATCTTGGACGAGAAGGGCGACTCCCACGCGTAGAACTTGATGAGCTTGATGGCCGTCAGCACCTCCGACATAATGTGCACGCGCTGCGTCGTAATCTCCGTGTTCTCGCGCTGCATCGTGGCCGTGATCTTGCCGAGGTAGGCCTGCACGGGCATGAGCGCGAAAATGATGGCGAGCGACGTGAACGCCGAGTAGCCAATCTCGACAAAAGCAATGATCAAGATCGCCGTCGTCTCGATCGCCGAGGTCCACAGGAAATGCACGTTGAGCACCGCGTCTTGCACACGGGCCACATCGGTCGAGACAATGTTGATGACCTCACCGGCACCACCACGCACGCGCGCGAGGACCAGGGCCTTGCGGTAGACAAGCACCGTTAGCGCCGACTTGACTCGCACACCTTCGCGCGCGCACTCGCCGTAGAGCTGGTGAATCGCAATCGACGAGAAGAGCGACGAGAGACCGAGCGCGAGCGCCCACATCTGACCCTTGAACTCGTCCTCGTCGTTTTGCAGGAACAGCACGAAGACCTTGAGGAAGTAGTATGCGCCTGGGCAGCGAAAACGGTCCGAGCCGTCGGTGAGCGTGAGCGAATTCAGGAGCGGGACAGGGTCCGAGTTGCGCGCAACAACGCGGCAAACGGAAGATCAACAACAAAAACGTACCAGCCCAGGTAAACACGCCCCAGACAAGCTTCCACATGCCAATCAGAATGTAGTGCGACTGGTAGACGCGACGCAGCGCGCCAAGCACCGTCGGGTTGCCGGTCTTGCACTCCTCCTTCCAGGCATCGTCGATCGCGCGGCCGTTGGAGCGCGCCGACAGGTTCTCGGGCAAGCGGAACCGCAGCTTGCGCAGGTTGATGGCACCACGTGTCGCCGTCGCGCGCACTTGGTGAATGAGCGTGAAGACCCACAGGTACCACCAGTTGTTGAGGAAAAAGCCGGAGCCGAGGTTCACGGCACGGCGCAGACGACGCGACGACGCGCCAGGGGCACGCGGGCCGCCTTCGACAAGCTGCTTCTTGTCCTCGGCGGTCATGGTGATGGCGGCGCTGGTAGTGGTGCGGCTATGAAGAGAGAGAGAGAGAGAGAGCACGCGAGGGGAGCAAACGCGAACGCAGAGCAGAGCATACGCAAGCGAACAGGTCAGTCTCCTGGCGTAAATCGGCGATGCCAACCGGATTTCGCGGCGTTGCACAGTCATGGGCCGGGCGCGATTCTCGAACCGACATCGAATCGACGAATCGACGTCGAACGCCGCAAGAAACGGCTCGGCCAGCATGCACAATGCAGCGGGCGCAGCATCGGCACCCGCGGCACTTCAGCACCGTGCGCGACAAAGTAAAAGGAGAGGGCGACACGACGCACGCACCAAAAGTTGCTCACACTCGACTAGGTCAGCGAGATGGGAAGGAGATCGGCCGTAGCGCGAGCCAGATCCCGTCAAATCAGGTCCGCCGGCGCGCAAGAAGTCGAGCACGCGAGCGAGAGGCTGGTGGGCAGCACTCTACGTCGGCAATCGAGGAGAGGGGCAGCAGTGTGGCGGCAGGCAGCGCGCAGGTCGTGATCCTTGGCGCTGGCGTCGCAGGCTGTGCTGGTCCGTCCGCTTGACTCGAGTGTCGCACGCACGGAGGGTGGGGACCGAGCGTGTGGGGCGAGAGGCAGGAGGGGAGGAGCAGGCCGAGTCGGGCTGGGCAGGGGGGGTGCCCGAGTTATGTAGGGGTCAGGCAAGGTCCAAGCCGAAACAGAACAGCGAGAGAACGCCGCAGGTGTCCGACTGCGAGCGAGCGGCCGACCGTCGTTGCCGACGCCTGATGCACGCAAGCGCTGTGAGCCGACCGGTTGGCAAGTGCGGGCGGGCCTCAAGCCTGTGCAGGCTGCATGGATTCTCGGGGCGTGTTGGCCCGGCGCACGACCGGTGGTGGTGGTGGTGAGCGAGACTCTGTTGCGGGTGGGTTTCTGCATGGCGCGCACTGACGGACCGGCCGTGTCAGCCGGGTCGCAGCGCCTCGATGCGCGTCAGGAGTTCGCGCGATGCTGCGCCCCAATGGCAGCGATTGTCAAGACGTCGTCGTTGTCGCCGACGACCAAGGAGCGCGTCAGCGAAGAAAAAAGCAGCAAGAAAAAACGAGATAAAGCGCAAACACTCTGAATCGTCCAGCGCCGTGACGAGAATATCAGACTCCAGCCACGTAAATTTTGCACCGCGTGAGGGCAGCGCCGCACGCCACGACCTCGATAAAAATATTACTGACAAAAGCACACTGAAAAACTCTGTTTTGCGAACCGACGAAACGGGATTTGCGGTTGAAGATTGGGATATTGGAGGGGTGCGACCGCAGGGTCCCTTCCGTACCGCAACACGCCCCCGTGGCTCGCGCCTCAAGAGATTTTGCGTTTTCCAGAGTGTTTCCAGTGTCGCTTGTGCTTGTGCCGACGAGGATCAACCATAAAGGGATGCAGGAGGGTCCCATCCTGCCGCGCCCCGCACCCCGACCGACACTTGGCCCCTGCCTGCTCATCATGAGTTACCCGACCGTGCCACCCACCGCCCATGCAACCGACCCATGAGGGACGCGGGCAACGCCACTACCAACGCACGACGATGTCCTCATGATCATTTCTTCATCGGCCGCCACCCATCGGAGGCTCAAAGAAATGAAAATGTGCGCAATGTGGCTACCGACAGTATCAAGTCTATGGCTCTCGAAATGAAAATGCTGGACGAGAACAGCAGACGGACCTGTCCCTGGGTTCAAGTCGAGTTGTGTGTGGGTGCGGATTGTGAGTGGAATGTTCGAGGAACAGGATCGGGTGCGAGTGGATCAACGTCGCCCCTGTGGCGAACAAGTGGCGGTCGATGTGACCATGAGCGGCGCTTGAACGCGAGGTCGCTCCTCATGCACCCCAACCCGCGGGTCGAGGTCATTTGTGACCACGATCACGTCGCCTGCTGCAACCACAGCCTGCCGCCCGCTTGAAAAGCGTTTGAAAGTGACGCGAGCGGCCGACCCGACGTGCACGGCCGTCGGGAAGTCGACTACCATCATGACCAAGTTTGAGTCGTTCCACAACCAATCCCGCGCGTGCATAGGCACGATCGCAACACGCGACGGTCGCACGACAAATAGCGGTCAAGAAAACGTGGGAACGACGCGCCCGTTCACCACCCACCGCGCCGCGACGCCTGACCGACTTGAAGTTCCCACTTCACGCCCCGCGGTCGGCGCAACGCACCAGAATCGGCAACCTGATCAGCATGAACCACTTGGTCGCGGCCCACGCCAGCCGCCACGACGCGCGCGGCACACGGGCGGGCCGCGATGGCGAGTGCATGCGCGCACTGTTGCCGCAATCATGGGTCCCTGCGGTGTACCGTCGCGGTGAAGGCCCCGGGCGCGCGCGGGCCAGTGTGGTCGGCGGTGAACCACGCGCGGCATCCGACATCATGAGCGTGCGAGAAACCGCATGGCGAAATCAGGCATGCAACGCGCCGTGTGGCCGGGCCGATGATATTTCGGGCGACGTTTATGCTCTCGTATGCGCGTTGATCGAGGTCGTGGCGGGACGCCTGCGGCAGCGGAGAGCGGTGCGGGACATGATGCGCGACGCGTCTCACGCGTCGTCGCGACTAATGTCGACGGCGATCAGCGCGGATCATCAGCCGGTGGGTCGGGTCCAGCGACGAGAGCGAGGTTGCCGGGTCAGGGCCGCGTCTTGATATCGTACCTGTTGGCCAAGGCGATGTAGTGCGTTGTGCACGGCGTGGTTGTGGTCTAGTGGCCGGTGGGAATGAATGGGTGGAACATGATTAGTCGATCTGTCTTTGTTCATCTGGCGACGTGTCTATCACGGTGACCCACGACGGCGAAAAACAGTACCGAAGAACTAAGGTGGTATGGCGCGTGGTGGGCGAGCATAGCGAGCGAATCGCGGCGCGGCCTGGAATTAGAGGTCATGGCGCCAACGCATCGCGTTCATGGCGCGGCCTCCAACCAAGCACGCGGAAGGAACGACCGACGTGATGAGAGGCGTTGAAACGACATGGCGCGCGTCCACAATCGACAGGACCGTGAGCAGAGAACTGGGACAGACCACAACGTGTCCGACGCGTCCGGTTTCGCGACGGGAACTGTCGTGCGAGGTTCAGGTAGAGAGTGGCCGAGGTCGTATCGAGGACAGGATCCATCGCCTTCGAGACATGAGCGGGTCGAGACAAGAGGGCAAGGATGATAGTGGGCCGTTGACCATTGACCGACGTGGTTGCGAGCGGCAGGGCTCAGTCCGATGTGGGCGGGAGCGAGCGTGGTTTATAAAGCGCGGCCGTGGCCGGAACGCACCCCTCACGCGTCCATCGCCACCTGCGCGCGATTGACCTGGTTGCAGCGCGCTGCAGCAGGGACCCCCCAACGAAAAACGCGCACCTCCACACACCTGCTGGCCAACTCGCGACAGAAACGAATTAAATACCTGGGGAACACGCCGCAGGGAGGGCGCCAGGTCTGGGAGCAAGAGCGGGGGGTCGCGGGCGCCGCGTACGACGACCATGAGGCCACGGCGGGCGAGGTCGGGGGTAGTGGTGGAGCATGGCGCGTGCAGGGCGTCGAGGGCGCGGTCCCCCGTGGGACGACACTGGGCTGAAGCGCCCTCTGGTGTCTGGCAATGATGGGGCTGTCGGGTCGTCTGGGAATGGGTGCTGGACGGGTGGTGGAGGGAGGGGGTGGTGGTCGAGCGAGGGTCCCTCCCAGTGAATCTGGCGATCATGACGGCGCGATGCCGCGCCCACTTGGAGTGTAGGTTGGGGGGCGCGTAAACGCGTTTGCTCGACGCGTCGCGCAGGCGCGGACTCGTTAATAAAGAGGGTCGCGAAAGACTTGTCGCTCGTCTTTGCGTGCGACGAGGTGTTGTGGAGCCTTGCTGGGTGCAGGAAGATCCAGCGTGCGGTTCAGCGCCGTCTCGGCCATGGTCGCTGGCGCCGCCGCTTCCGGGGGTGGAGAAAAGCGGGCAGGGAGAGACCGTGTGCGTCGGGGGGCGAGAAATTGCGGACGAGCGGGACACGAACACGGCGTGCATGGCGGCCGGGGGTGGGGTTCTTGGCGGAGGTGCGGTAGAAACAGACGGCGCGGGGTGCGAGACATTTGCAGGCATGTCTCGCGCGCGCGGCGTCGCGATCACGTGCTGCCAGCTCAGCGAGGACACTTCCACCTGCCACGCCCGTCACCTCGTCTTTCAACCTCGCTGTCGCCAAGTTGCCACCACAACCTCCACGACGAACCTCGACCACCACCGCGACCAGCACGTTGCCAACTTCCGCGGTCACCAGCATTCCCAAATACCAGCGCGCCCGGCACCGCACCAGACAGCACCACGACGGCCCCGACCCGCTCGACCGACCACGCGCACCCATTCCGGCCGTCACGCCGATCCCTGCCCGACCACCTTCCCACTGCACGCGCGCGACTGCACAATCGACCGCGCCATCTACGCCCCGAACCGCGAACGCACCAACCATACGACCACCATGCTTCCGCGGCTCGTTCGCGCCGTGGTCGCGCTCGCCGTCCCGGCCGCGATCCTCGCGCTGCTCGCGCTCGCCTCCTCCCCAAGTCCCGTGACCGCGCACCGCGTCCTTCCCGGCCACCGCCCGCTCGCGGCGGTCCTGACCGCCGGCGCGGCGACATTACACAGCGTGGTCGCTGCCGACGCGAACACCAAGGGCCGCGCGCGCCGGCAGCAACAGCAGCAGCACCGCCAGCACCACCACCAGCAGATGCACATGGAGTTTGACTTTGGCCGGATTCTCGAGCAAATGATGGGTGGGGCCGGTGGGCCCGGTGGTGGCGGCGGGTTCCAGTTCATTTTTGGCGGTCCGGGCGGCGGGTTTCATCAAGGACACGGCGGGCGTCGTGGCGGGATGCCGCCGGGGGACCCGAATGATCCGTCAAACCCGCGCAATATTCGCAAGGCGCTCAAGGCGTTCAAGCTCGATGAGTCGGCGTCCGAGGACGTGGTCAAGCGCACGTACCGGCAGCTGGCCAAGAAGTAGTACGTATTTGCTCGGTGATGGATTTGGGGAGGGGTGGACCAGGAAGCCTGACTTTTTTCGCGCGTGATTCACTGTTTGTAGCCACCCGGACAAGTGCCACGAGCCAACGTGCGAGGAGAAGATGATCAAGGTCAACAAGTACTACGAGATCTTGCAGACGTGGCTGAAAAATAAAGCATCGTGAATCGCGACGAGGATCAGTCCGTGGACAGGGAGCGTGGGTGCGGGCGTTGTCGTTAGCTGGCCTGGCACATTGAAATGGAGGGAGAGGGTGCCTTGTGGCCAGGGCCAAAGACAACAAGTCCACGGCCATGGGCAGGTGCCTTTCACAAATCACAGTCGCGGCGCTGCCACATTTGTTGAAAACGAGGTCGGAGAAGCGTGCTGATTGTGACAGATGCGATAGACACGCGGAATGTATTGCAAACATCAACTCAACAACACACCCACCATCAAACACGACGCGCATCGAATCAGTGGAGAGGAGCGGCAGCCGTGACTGCTGCCACACAATCGCGTCACGATAAGCAGCTGTTGTGAGTACGGATGCTGTCTGCTGCCGGTGAAGTGGCGTCGGAGCGACCCTTCCACGGCAAACTGCGCTTCACAACGCCGCTCAGACCAAACGATTCGACGTGCGAGAGTATGACGCGGAAAGGAAGAGATACGTGTATATTTCAAAACTGCCGTTGGTGGTGCTGCGCGCGCAGCGGACAGTGATTGGCGAAATGACCCTTGCGCCCGCACTTGAAGCACACAATGTGGTCGAACGCGCCGTTGTGGTTGCCGGACCCGCGTGGTCCGCCGGTCGGGTTGGTCGCGGACCCGCCGGGTGGCAGTGCCGCGTCGGCAAACTCGTCGTCGTCGACGGTCGAGACCTCGAATTTTGGGCTGGCAAGTGGAGCGGATGGACGGGTGGGTGGACGTGGTCGGGCAACCGCACCAGTCAGCGCTCAGATCCAATGACGACCAGAAAATCTCCAGCACACAAACAAGTCTTTATTGTGACAGCAACTACGCACTGGCCATTGGCGCAATTGGGCCCATCTGGGCAAAATCCGGCGAGGTAGAGCAGGCACGGCACTTTCTTGACGTGGCGGTGCTTGCAGTGCGGCCCGTGCTTGCAGAACCCGCGAGCAAACCAGGGGCACTCGCGGCGCTTGACCGACGGGTCGATGTGCAGGTAGACGCAGTCCGGGTTGGAGCACTCGCCGTATTTCGCAAAGAACCAGCACTCGGGCATCTTGTTCATGTTGTACTCGTGCAGGAACTCGCACGCGTCGCCCTTTTTGCAGAGGCCGCGCAGCCAGTGCTTGCAGACGACGCGCTTGCCGGGTGCCGGGTGCCGCAGCGGGCAAGCATTGCCGAGCGAGCAGCCGCCGCGGAGGTGGTTGCGGCAGACGGGCACGCGCTCGAGCGAGAGTGAAATGCCGCGCTCGGTGGCAATGTAGTCCTCAAAGTCGAACGCGATGCTGTCGGTCGCGGTGAGCGCGTCTAGCGAGACGGGCGGCGGCATGGCGGAGCGCTTTCGGGCAGTTGCAGATAGTAGCGGGTGCTGGAGCACCGTAGCGTTGTGGATCGCGATGTCGACGACAACGATGTCGGAGCTCGCGTGGAGGCTGGTGGACGACATGGTTAGTCAGGGCAATGGCAGCGATGACTTGGAGCCGAGTCGCATGAAGATTGGCGTGGCAGGTCTTTGCGTCAGACCTCCTCTCCTGCATGATGTCAGTCATGCGAGACAGGCTGTGTCGATAGTCACGTTTCGCACACTCGTCGCGTCCCGGCCTGCTCCGCGCCGCGCCTCACGCCCGGCAACCGCTTCGCCGGCCGCCCGGCCAAACGACGACTTGGCGACGGCGGCGCCCCGCGCACGGCGGCACGGCGCGCGGGCCCACGAGGACGGACAAGGGACCCCCACCCCACCGCCGCCCGCCGCCGTCCCACGCGATTACGTCGCGATTGGGCCTGCGACGGCCGCGCCACTGCGCCGCGGCTGCGAGCTGCTTGGGCGCACAAGTCAGACGACCCGTTTTCGACGGGCAGGCGGCGCGCCCACTCGGCCCGCCCCTCGTGTCCGCTGCCAGCCTCTCGTCC
The DNA here is from genome assembly GCA_000151295.1 of Allomyces macrogynus ATCC 38327. Taxonomy (NCBI): domain Eukaryota; kingdom Fungi; phylum Blastocladiomycota; class Blastocladiomycetes; order Blastocladiales; family Blastocladiaceae; genus Allomyces; species Allomyces macrogynus. The sequence continues at coordinate 1,931,248 of GG745330.1, forward strand.
CGTCTCCCCGCCCTCTCTCTCTCCCTGCCTGGCCCGCGCTCTCGCCAATAAGTGATCAGCAACCAACGCTGCAAACCAACCAACCACCCGCCTTGGACCCGCTGATCAGCACCGTCGCGGACCCTGCCGACACCCGGAACCCGTCCCGCCGCAACAAGGGCTCGTGACGACGACGACGACGGCGAGCGACCAGCCAGCAACAGTTTCCGACCGCGCCAACGAGCCGAGCGGCACTGCGATTGACGCTGCTGGCCCGAACCGCGGGCAGGGACAAGGTCCGTTGCCGTTATCATGGCGCTTCTCCCCCGCGCGAACACTGGTCGCATTGCCGCTGTTCCCGCGCGAATGCTTCGCGGGGGTTGCCCACGTCGTAGTGGTGGTGGTGGTGGTGGTGGTGTTGGTCGCGTATCTGGCAGCGAACAGCGTCGCATTGCCGAGTGGTGTGTTGAGCGGCACCATGCGCATGCACGATAAATGTCTGGTGCAGTGGTGTTGGCGTCCCTCTGCTTCGTGCTGGTTCTCTTCCCCCCACGTTTTCGCCGAAGCGCGCGTTGCTGGAGCGCGGGGTGTGGGGGCGGAGAAGCAAGCTGAATGCCAGCAGGGACGGACCGTCCGACAGCGTCGCGATTTTGCTGTTCTCGCCGACGATGCCCCGCCCACGGAGTTGATTTCTTGGTGTGCGAGAACAACGGCCAACCGACAGCGGACTGACGACACGCGGCGCGTGTTCTCGCTCCATTTCAACTTGCAGACCTCTCTGTCCCGCTCTCTCTCTCTCTCTCTTCATCACCCTACGTCTCACACGCTGTGGCCCCACCGGCGAGCGATTCAACCCATCACCATGGCCTCGTCCTCATCTCCCTCCCCGGCACCGGCCGCGAGCGAAACTGCGCTCGTGCTGCAGTGCGTCTACCCGCCGTCGGAAGCGCCGCGCAAACTCGATGCCGTCACCTCGTTTACCATCTCGTCGATTGCGCCCGGGTTTGCCGTCGTCTTCACCAACCCGTTCGATACGGCAAATACGTATCTCGTCGTGCTGGAAGCAATCGCCGAGTCGGCTGGAACTGACTCTCGTGTTTTTGTTCTCGTTTTTACAAGTGCGATTACAGCTGCAGGGCGAGCGGTTGAGGGCCGCACAATCCGGTGCTGCATCAGCACCGTCGGTGGTACGTTATCTCTGACCGCAAAACGACGCCAAGATCCGTTGGCGATCAGTTAGACTGATTTGTTGGATCGCAACGAACCTTAGGTCTACAAGAACAGCTTCGATTGCATGTACAAGACGCTCAAAATGGAGGGCGTGCGCGGGTTGCAAAAGGTACCATTTATTCGCGCGCACGCTCGGGTGAACCCGCTACCTTCGCCCCATTTTCGCTCGCTCACACTGCGCCACTCCTCTGATCAGGGCCTCTCCCCGGCGATTCTCCGCGAAGGCTCGAAAAACATATTCCGGCTCGGCATGTACGACCCGATCATCAACGCGCTACACGACCCGGCGCGCGGCCCGCCGCCCGCCTGGAAAATGATGATTGCCGGGTCGATTTGCGGCGCGATGGGCGCGCTCGCGTGCAACCCGTTTGAACTCGTCAAGACGCGGCTGCAATCGGCCGCACACGGCTCGCTCGCCGTCGGCCACCAGCACGGGTACACGGGCATCTGGATGGCGCTGAAATCCATTGTCGCGCAGGACGGGACCAAGGGGCTCTACCGTGGATCGGCCATGTCGGTCGGCCGGTCGATTGTCGGGTCCGGCGCGAACCTGTCGGCGTTCCACGTGATGAAGAATTACTTGATGGCCGAACACGGCTGGGCCGATAACGTGACCACCGATATGGTCGCGGGTATGTCGTCGGGGCTCGCGTCGGTCATCTGCATGAACCCGATCGACGTGTTGCGCACGCGGTACTACAACCAGCCCTACGTGAATGGCCGCGGCACGATCTACGCGTCGGGTTGGGACGCGGCCAAGACGGTCGTCGCCAACGAAGGGTACCGCGCGCTCTACAAGGGGTTCCTCAGCCATTTCCTCCGGATTGGGCCGCACTTCTGCCTCACGTTTGTCTTCCTCGGCATGTTCCGCCGGTCGATTGTCGCGTTCCGCGACGCCAAGGACGAGGACGCCGTGTTTGCTGCGCTCGATGCCGATAAGGACGGCGCAGTGACCGCGGCCGATTTTGCGCGCGCCGTGCGCCTGGCCGCGCCCGCGCTTGACGCTGATGCGGTCGTGCAAAACGCGCTGAGCGGTGCACCGTCCGTTGCGCGCTCGGCGTTCTCGGAAACGACGACACACTTGCGCTCCGCCATGCGCGACGCGCAGTTGCGTGCCGCGTTCACGCGGCTCGACGCGGCACGGCGTGGATCGCTCGACGCCGCCGACCTCGCGCACGCCGGTGCCAAGGACCCGGCGGCCGTCGTCGCCTGGATCGACAAGGACATGGACGGCCGCGTCTCGTATGCCGACTTTGCGGCCGCCGCGCGCGACGTTCCCGGTGTGCACTTGATGGCACGGCCCGAGACGGACTTGGTCGCGCATTGGAGTAAAGTCGCGGGGATCGCTGCGGCCAAGGCCAAGGCGAGAGCGGACGCGGAACAGAAGAAGGCGCCGGTCGGGGGACCGGTGATCAGGGCGCCGGCGCCGTCGTCGTCGTGAGGTGCAGGGGTCGCGGAGGTTGCGCGTGTAGTAAGTCTTTTTTTAGATGCATTGAATTGCCCGTGTGCCTTACTCTGGGATCCATGGCTCGGAGGTGTGTCAGGTTGCAGACCGAACCGGAGTCTCGCTCTGATTCTGCCCTCTTACACTTCAAATTGTCAAAGAGACCGACAAAACCGACGGTGTTTGTTAGACAAAGCGAAGACACTCGTTGGCAATGTAATGCAGGTTGGCCTGCTCGGGTGTCGGCGCAAGCAGGAACGTAGACGTGAACCGGCGCGCGTGCTTCTCGTTGGCAAACTTGACGGTGCCGTGGACTGAGACCGGGGTGGACGGGTGGTGCATGAGCGGGCGCACTCGACTCGGGCAAAGAAAGACTCGCTGACTGCGTACCGATGATTTGGAAGCAGCAGTTGCCGTCGGGCGTGGCCGAGGCTAGAAACGTAACAGAGATACGGATCAGTCACGATTCGCAAGCAACGCAGCAACCGTCAACAAGAAAACATGCGCACCAAGGACTGGGTGCGCGTCGTACGCATCAATAACGTGCTTGGTCGCGGGCAGGGATAGGTAGAATTCGCGGTAGGCCGGGCCAGCGTACGCTGTGCCTTAGCGCACGCGACAAATCGGGTCAGATCATGATGCCGGAGCATGGAACGACGGTGCGCGCAATGGGTACCGTTCCAGGAGATATTGGACGTTTCCTTGTAGAGCGACCGCAGACTGGCGCGCTGCTCGTCCATGAACTTGAAGTAGGACGTGACGAAGCTGTCGGCGGCGCCCGCGGCCAGGTCGATGACAGTGCGAATCGCTTCTTTTGGCTGGTGGGTGGACAAGATGCGCGGGTTGTTGAGGGAGGTGGTGCGTGAGGCGTGGGTCGTGGATCGTGCGTGGTGTGTGGATCATCGGTGAGGATCGTTGGTCGCAGCGAGCCTGGCCCTCGGTGCGAGTCCAGGCCATCGTGGTTGACGAGCGCCATCGTGAGCTGCGGGGACGTGCAATACCATGGTGACGGTGCGGATCGGGTAAATTTGCGCCAAGTTGGGGCTCGGCGAGACAATTGGCAGCAGCAATAACTTTGTGGAATGATGAGCGGTGACCATGCATCAGTGTGGTTGACATTTTGAGTCATGCTGCTTTTTGCTCTCGAGCGGTCTCCCACTCAAAAGACGCGTCGTGCCTTGCTCCCGTTCGCAATCCGCAAACTGTTCATCAACACGGGCGGGACCGACCGCGCCGCCGTGCAGTCACGGCCGACGGCGCTCCTCCTGACCCTCCTGCACGCGGCAGCGCTCGCCGACTCGCTCGGGATCACGCCGTGCATGTTCCTCGACCTGATGCTCGTTAAAGACCGCGACGTAGCCCAACAGCAGCCACTGACCGCCGCGTTTTTCGACCAAGTCGCGCGCCAGACGGCCGTGCTCGCGCCGATCCTCGCGTCGTACCCGGCGCAAAGCGTCAGCCCGTTCGCGCCGACCAAGGACAAATTTCTTGCACGCGCTCATCAACCAGCACGCGCAATTTGCGCCCATGTTCGATCTTGAGCGACGATTTGTCGACCTCGACGCCCGGCGTGTGCGCGCGGACCTCACAGCACGCGGCCGATGCTGACGCCGCGCTCACGGAGGTCCTGGACCTGGCGCGATAAGTTGCAGGCGGCCGACGCGGCGCGATCGCGGCCCGTGACCACGGCGGCCAAATGCGAGGCCTGCTAGTGCCTGCTTGTGCTGGATGACGCTCGGACGCTTGTTGAGAATCGTCGTGTCGATGATGTGTGTGGAGCGCTGCGCACGGTGGTCAAGGGGCTTGCGGAGACGTGGTAGAAAGACGCCATGTTTGCGTTTGTGGATATGACCAACGTACTGGCTAACGTAGCGGTCACGACGAGAAACTGAGCTGAGCTGGTGTTTGTGAGCGAGTGGGCGGGCCGTCTTGTGCGTCATCTTCTGGCGGCGAGAAATCGGGTGGAGAGTGGAGATCGATCATCAAAGAATGATAATTTATCAACAGGGATCACGATTCCACATTTTCAGGGTGCCATTGGCGTTGGAGTGCTGTCGCCCAGGTATTGCGTTGATGTGGTGCGCGGCCCAAACTCGGTATTTTTGGCCCGTCGTACCTGCCGCAGGACATTGATTAGCATACGAGACAGGAAGGAAGGGATGATGAGTCGGGAGAGGGTCAATCATGGAAGGCGCGGGGGGGGGGGGCTAACGAACCATGTCTCAGGACAATACTCCATGAAGAGACGCTCAGATATGTCCTCTTCGGTACGTTTCTTATGCACCCTGTGCGCCACATCGACGACGAAGAACTGGGCCATGATAACGAGCACTAAAATTTAGCTCAAGAGACGCGCGAGATGCAACAGAACTAGAGATAATCTGGGAATGACGGGGGAGAGAGGAGACGTTTTTCCGTCCCATGATGAAATAATATCCAATTGGCAGTTGGACTGTACGCTCATAAAACTTCACTGCGCGACCACCGCGGGGGATGTTTGCTAAATCATCAGACGCTCCAGCACAATTCAGCTTCACTTCTCAACAACAAGGAAATCGCACATTTGCGCGGTTTCGGTGGAACGTAGAAATCTTTGTCGGTCTGGTCCGTAACAGTGCCTTCGCTGTGGATCGTGCGTATGGTGCGGGTGCTGTGTTCATTGCCATTTCCATGCGCGTCCCCTTGTTCCCGCGAGGAGTAATCGTCACCGACCGTTCGATGCTGCGCGAGTGCACCGTTTGTTGAATGCTGGAACCGTGCGCGTGGACCAATTGCTGAATGTTGGCACCGTGCGCGTGCGTGCGGATCTGGGCGGCAGAATCGCGCAGGTGATGGGCGAGAGCACGGAACATAGCGGGTGCAGCAGCGTCGCGTCGATGGTGGAGCAATGCGGTGTAGGAGAGGAGAGAAAGGTCCTGTTTGTGTCTGAGAGACGAGGAGCCAAACAGTCTGGCTGCTCCATCGAGTCGACAAACAAGAGCATTTCCAGCCTCGCGCAACGACTGAACTCTTCACATTATAACGTCGATGTCCGAGTGAACCGTGGAGTTCATTCTTGCCGTGCTGCTTGCGTTCATCGAGGTACAGCTTGGTGGATCGTCATCAAAGTGGCCACGCTGCGTTGTTGACATCCTGCGGAATTGGTTTGCTGTTATTTATCCATGCCCGTCGAACTCCCTCGGCAACACTAAATTCCGCATTGGCAAGCAGTTGGAAATTTACTGAGCAGAACATGAAAGAGGGGCGGCCAAGATCGAGGCACGCGATGCGCGAGCACGAGGAAAAAATGCAAGCGACTCTTGGATTCCTAGACCAAGAGCGCACTGAAGGAGGGGTAGGGAGAAAGGCAAACAATAACAAAAAGAACAAACCCATCAATTGAATCCACCCGGACACGGCAAGCGACGGTTGCGCTGATGCGCCGCCAACCGCGTCGCCACGCCTGAAATGGCATCGACCGCGAGCGGACGCAATTTAACCAATGACGATCTTGGTATCGTCGTCAATGAACGAGTACTCCGGGATCTCCATGTTGAGCGGGGCCGGGCCCTTGCGGATACGGCCCGAAATGTCGTAGTGCGAACCGTGGCACGGGCAGTACCAGCCACCGAAATCGCCCGACTCGCCGACGGGGACACAGCCGAGATGCGTGCAGACGCCGAGCATGACGAGGAACTCGGGCTTCTTGGCGCGCTCGGCGTCGGTCTCCTGGTGGCGCAGCGAGGCAATGTCGACCGAGTTGGCCTCGTCGATCTCGGCCTGCGTGCGATGGCGCACAAAGATGGGCTTGCCGCGCCACTTGAGCACCACGTTCTTGCCCTCCGGGATCGCCGTCAGGTCAACCTCGACCTTGGCCAGGGCAAGGACATCGGCCGACGCCGACAAGTTCGAGAGGAAGTCGTGCACCGTGTTCTTGGCGGCAACAGCAGTCAGGAAACCCGTCGAACCGACCATGAAGTAGGTGAAGGCACGGTCGTTGGCGGCCGACGACGTCTTCTTGTAGGGCGCCAAAGTCGGGGAATCTGCGTCGTCTCGGTCTTGGCGGCGCCCGACGTGTGGAACGAGGCCCGGGCTCCCCCCAGAGGGGTTGCGAGAGGGTTGGTTGGTGGCTGCGGTCAGTGCTTTCCCCAGAACGCGGATGGTGATGCGGATGGGTCGTCATCGTCATTGACAGGGGGGGGGGGGGGGCGAGCGTACCCGTCGTGCGCTGGTGGACGGAACAAGGAGCGATGGGACGGATGAAAGAGCCGGTTGGATCGCATGGGCGGCGAGCGGAATTGATACACGAGGACGCGAAGGGCCATCGTCAGTATTCGGTGCTCCATTTCTCCAATGTGGCCTGTCCAACCGCCGTATTGCCAACGCCAAACGCGGCCAGAGCCCTCACAATGCATCTTCGTCCATGACCAGGCCCCAGACCAGGACGGAAGTGGATGCCGGCCTTGGGAGCGCCTTGGGCGTCATTGCAGGCCGGGCCGGCTCGGACACGGTCGTTTGGCGGGGCAGTGGCGGCCGTCGTTGGCCGACACGTACGACGGCGGCGCGGGCGGCGGAGCGCGCGGCGAGGGCGAGGCTGCTGGACATGATTGCGGCAACAGGCAACGTCGTGGACGAAGGTGCTGGGGCGGTCGTCGTCGTCGAAAGCGGCGGACAGCACGCTGGCGGCACGATGAAGCACTAAGGCAAAGGGCTTTCACGCCAGGTCACGCGCAAATCAACAAGCGATCCAAAGCGGCCGTCCCTGCCTTTTTCTCAAAAATCACCTGTTTGACGTGCCACCTGTATCGAACTCGAGATCAAAGACTCGGATGCCTGCATCGACGCCGTCTCGTCGAGTCATTCGTGATTGGTCGTCATGGACGGCGACTTTCTCTTATCCATTGCCGTTCGACACTTCAACAACCACCTGCAGTACATCTTGTTGTAGCCCGCGCCAACACCAACCGGAACCATGACTGCACCGCCGACCCAGCTGCACCACCGCGCCGATGCTGCAAGCCAACCCCAGACACGCACCATTGCTGATCTCGACTTGACAGCGTCCGCGCCGTTCTTGCTCAAGGACCGCACCTACACGCAGAAATACGCCAACCTCTAATTTTCGCGCCTGCAAAAACTGCGCCCGCACGTTGTCGCGGCCGCCAACCGTAAATGGGGCTCGATCATGCGTTTGTTTGGCCTTTGATTTGCGCCCCATCGATCGAATCCAGTATCGCTCATTGTTGCGTCCGATTGACCAGAACGCGGCACCGTACGGCACGTCGAGCGCGTTGTCGACATTCGCCCAATGACCACCGTCTGGATCGTCGGTACGCTCTTCTGCGAAATGCCGCTCAAGCCCAACATTCTCGACGATATTGCGAGCGAGGTACGCGAACCCTCTTGCTTGATACTCGTGTTTCCTTGGTCTGACCGCTCAAATCCGCTTTGAATAGTACGGATCCGCGCTCCCGCCGTCGCACCGCGAGAAAATCTACTCGAAAAAGGACGTGGTCATGCTCGAGGACGAGTACGGTCGCGTGCGGCTCGAAGGACCGCTCTTGACCGACTACTGTGTTGTCACGGGCACCGTCGCGGCCGTGCTCGGGTCGGAAAACGCGCAGGGCGGATTCGACGTGCTCGACCTGTGCTACGCCGGCCTCCCGCCGCTCACATCGCCAGTTCCTGTGGAGAGCGATGACGGGCCATGGATCGGCTTTGTGTCGGGGTTCCGGTTTGGTGCGGCCGATGCGGACTTGCTCGCTGCGCAAATGCTCTCGGATTACGTTGGGGGCGAGTTGGGGTGTGACGAGGTGCGCTCCGAACCACTTGCTGCGCTCACGATCTGATGACTGTCGGCGCTGAAATGCCTTACCCTGTAGGACCTCGACCTTCTCCACCGCGTCGGCCGCATCGTTGTCGTGGGCAACGTCATCGAGGCCGACCACGTCGAGATGGGCTTGCCTGAAGCCGACGCGTACCTCGCGCAAATGGCCGCGACGGTGCCCGTCACGGTCTTGCCGGGACCCGTCGACCCGGCGACGCAAGTTTTGCCGCAGCAGCCCATGCACCCATCGCTCTTTGCGCAAGCAAGCAAACACTGAGAGTTTTTGAGCGTGCCGAACCCCTTGTTTGCGCAGTGTGCTGGATTCCCGTACGTTGCGTAATGCGGTTCGATGGTTGGCCATTGGTGGCTGGGTTTATGTCTGATCGCGATTCTGTAGGATTGCCGTGACAAGCGGCCAGCCGCTCGACGACCTGTTCAAATATGTGCCCGGCGACGACCGGCTCGCGCTTGCGCGACGAATGCTCGATTGGCGGCACATCGCCCCGAGCGCGCCAGATACGCTTTGTACGTGGTCCCATCGTTGTTGGTCGTGCACCCGCAACGTCGGCCCTGACCCTCGTGCTCGCTCTTTATCCAGGGTGCTACCCGTACGTCGATGACGACCCATTTGTCCTGCCCGAACGGCCACGCTTGCTTGTTGTCGGGAACCAGCCCGAGTTCGCGAAGTGCATTTACGAGGGTACGCACAACGCCGTGCCCACCAGCAGTGTGTTGTGTCTACGGTCCTCGAACCCCCACCTTGACCCGCTAAATAGACCCCACCGACACCGAAAACGCCGATTAGGACGACATGGACAACAACGATGCCCCACCTTCCCCATCATCCATGCGCGTCCTTCTCCTCCCGGAATTCACGCGCGCCAAACTGCTCGTCCTGGTCAATCTGGCCACGCTCGCCATTCGCACCGTCCACTTCGGATAACACCCAGAAACTTAATACATGTTTCCATTTATGGCACCACCAACATCTCCTCACTCCGCGCGCCAACCGCCGCAAGCGCCAATCGACTCAGTCCGCGCGAACGCCCACTTGCCGTATCGTCGCTGTGCGCCTTGACATGGAACGGCGCCTGCTGCTTTTGTGCGAGCACAACTTGCGCGAAGAGTGCTGCGACGACATCAGCGGGGGACCGCGGGTCCGCGTTGGGAACGAGCGGGACGACGATGGGCACGGGGACGGGACGGTCGAGCGTGCCGGATGCGGGTAACGGCGCGGCGTTGAGTGGAGTCGTGGCGGACGACGAGCCGGTGGTCGGGTCGTCGAACTGGTCCTGGGTGGACGTGGTCAGTTGATCGGATAATGTGTGAGCGCGATGGCGATGAGAGAGACCCATACCAGCGTCATGATGGACCGCGCGGTCGATTTGGCGTTGCTCACGCCGGCGACGACGGCTTCGGACATGGACGTGGCGCGCAGGCGGTACACGCTTTGTTGCGTCTGGTGTGTGCAGGGAATAGGTGAGATGGCGCGATTGACGAGTCACGGATCCGGACAGTGTTAGCGTACCGTTTTCGCGTAAAGAGTAGGCGTCGGTGATGTTGGCGGCGGCGTTTTGCATGCCAGACGTGCTTGTCATCATTCCCTTGGCGATGCGCGACAGGTCGATTTGCAGGTCCGGTGAGAGGTCCGGGCTGGTCAGGGGGAGCGTACCGGCGCGTCAGATTCATTGCCGTGTGGAACAGGATTGAGACCAGCGCGCGTACACTTTGAACATCGGGACGCCCTTGATCAGGTTCATGGCAATCGTGACCTACAAAATCGGCCCGACGTCAATCCATCCCCATCGGCACTTGATCCGAATCCAACAGAACCGCACGCACCTTGACCGTCGAGTTGATCTTCGACTCCTGCAGCAAGAACCGGCGCGTTGTAGATCGCGCGCCCGCAAACGGCGCCAAATCGAGCTTGACGACCCCGACGCGCTCCGTCGCATTCTCCTCGGCCTTGTACTACCATCCCTGCCCACCGCGTCAGTCTCTCCACCGCCGCGTCTCCGCGTCCGAGCCAGCTGACCGTACCTGCTTGACGACCACGGTCATGGGCATCGGCTCCAACATGCCGTCGTCGTCCTTGACCATGTGCACGTCAAACGCACACGTCCAGTCCCACCGCACGGAATGGTCGCGCAGTTGCGTGCGCGGCGAGGAGGTTGTGGGCGTCGTGCTCGTACTGGATTGCCCGGCGTAGTGGAGGCCGGCGCCGGAATGCGGCGGAGCCGGGCCCAGGGGCGCGGGTGCGAGGTGGTCGAGCGCCGTGTTCGACGCGCTGGAGTTGGTGGCATTGGCGGTGGGCCACGACGTGTTGGTGCGCGAGAGCTTGAGCTTGGCGTAGAAGGTGCCCGACAGCATCGGCACTTGGTCGAGAGAGTGGATCGTGACGGTCGCGGCAAACGTCAGCTGCCGCGACTTGGACGTGAAGAGCGGAATCTTCATCTTCTTGCCATAGGTGGTGAGCTGTGATGGTCGATGATGCTGGCGATGGCTCGTTGATGTCGACGACAGCGACGCTTTCTGCAGCAAGGATTGTTGCCAAGTGACGGTTCTCCACGTGTGCGTCTCGCACCGGAGCGCGACGCGTCTCCCGTCTCTCCCGTCTCTCCCGTCGTTCATCTCGTTCCGATCCTCCATCCAGCACCCGCAGCGCAATGTATTCTCCTCCCTCGCCGCCTGTCCCCCGATTCCCTTCCTCCCTCAAGTCCTCCAGTCCCTTCTCCACCCCATCATGCGCCGGACCCTGGCCGACTCGTCGCGTTGGACCCCTTACGTGGCGCCGGCCGCGCCGCTGCTCTCCCCGCGACCGCGACCGCCTGCACGACCCCTTTTCGGCTCTCCGACGACGCCGGCCGCAAAGGAGACCCAATCCCGACCGCTGCCGACGCGCGGCGACTCCCATCCCGGACAAGCCCGCCCACACTCGCGCGCCGCGTCGACGATGCCGACCCGCTTGGACGCGCTGGCGCACTCCCTGACGCGGGGCGCGACGTGCGCGTCCCGCTTGCTGACCCGGGCCGACTCGTGCGAGATGATGGTGAAAGGTCAATAGTGGAGGCTGGGAGCGGTACCTTGGTTGCCAAGGGTGCGAGGTCGAAAGTTGATGCTGGAAGCGGCTCGCGCGTGGTGGCCGTGTCAGCGCTCGTGGGCCGTGCAAGATCGTTCGTTGATGGAGACAGTGGGGATTCGAGTGTCGTCGGCTCGAGTTGCGCCGTACTTGGGGTCGTCTCGACCGGTGCGAGGTCGTAGGTCGATGCCGGGAGTGGCGCGCGTGCCGCGTGGTGAATACTCGTGTGACTCGTCGTGCGCGACGGCGACCCGGACTTGGCGAGCGGCGCAAGGTTGTAGGTCGATCCGGGCAGCGGCGCTCGGACCGCGTTGTCCATGTGCACGCTCGTGCGGCTCGCCGACCTCGGCGCCGATTCGGCCAGATCGTAGGTCGCTGCAGGCAACGGGGCGCGGGCCGCCGAGTCGAGGTGCACGCTCGCATTGCTTCTAGTGTCCGACGGCGACTCAGGCGCAAGATCGTAGGTGGATGCGGGCAGCGGCGCGCGGGTCGCACTGTCGAGGTGCACGCTCGTGCGACTGGCCGCGCGCGACCCGTCGCTCAATGCGGCCATGTCGTATATCGACCCAGGCAGCGGCACCTTGGCCGCCTTGGCAAGGTGCAGGCTTGCACGACTCGCCGTGCGTGACGCGTTCGTCACATTCAAATCGTTCGTGGATGCCGGCAGCGGCGCACGCGCGGCATCGTCGAGCTCCAACGACTGATGCACCGACTCGCTGCCCGGCAGCGACTCGTCGGGCGCGGACAAGTCCATGGTCGATGCTGGCAGGGGCGCTGCCGTCGCTTGGTGCATCTGATCGCGGCTCCCCCGTGCCGCGGGCTCATTGGCGGTACTTAGTTCCCACATAGAGGCCGGCAACGGCGCCTGCACTGCCTTGGCCATTTGCAGACTGTGCCGGCTCCCCGACGGCGACGCGAGCGTGGCCTCGGAAGCAGCTCGCAATGCCTCGGCCAACCCACGCGACTCGTCGTCGGCCAACATATCCGTGGACGCCGGGAGCGCCGCATGGGCTGCCCGGCTCTCATCACCACCCTCGCGCACGCTCGAACGGCTTGCCGCGCGCGGTGCCGTTGCGTCAGCCGCCAGCTCGTTTGTCGACCCGGGCAGCGGCGCACGAATCGCACGATCCACGTGCACACTCGCGCGACTCGACGCGCGCGACCAGGCGGCCAAGTCGTTGGTGGATGCCGGGAGCGGGGCATAGCGCGCGTGCACGCTCGTGCGGCTCGCCGTGCGCAAGTCGTTTGTTGATGCCGGCAGGGGCACGCCCGCCATGTGCGTGCTCGAGCGGCTGGTCGTCCGGTTCGATGTGGTGATGGGCTTGCCGCCCGAGACGGAACGCGACGTGGACCGCACGTCGCGCAGACTTGTGCGGCTCGATGCGCAGCTCGCCGTGGCCAGGTTGTTCATGGGCGCCGGCAGCGGGGCCCGGGTCATGGCGGCGGTGAGCTGCGCGTGCGACGCGTGCGGGCTCTCAGCGAGGTGGTTGGTAGATGCGGGCAGGTTTGTGGCGAGCGCGGCTGAGAGCGAGGGGTCCGAGCCAGACTTCTCGCTGGGGGACTCGTTCGCGGCGAGATTCATGGTCGATGCCGGGAGCGGGACCCCCTTGGCGTGCGCCAAACTCGCGTGGCTCGCGGTGCGGTCGGATGCCGCCAAGTCCATGATCGACGCCGGCAACGGCACATTGAGCGCGGACTGGGCCACGTTCTCGTCCGACAGACCTTTTAGCGGCAAGTACTCGCGGCGGTCGTCGGCCGACGTCTGCTTCTGTTCGCGCGACGACGCCATGTCGCGGTTCTCGGAACTCGCCTCGTCGAGTTCCATGACCGACACCGGCAATGTCGCGGCCATGGCCGCCATTTGCAGGCTCATGCGGCTCGCCGACTTGGCGTGGTCGCGCACAGCCAAGCCGTGCGTCGATGCCGGCAGCGGAGCCGCCGCGGCCGCGTCAAGGCTTGTGTGACTGGTGGTCTTTTCGTCCGCGCCCGAATGCAGCTCGTAGACGGATTCGGGCAGGGCCGTCGAAATGGCCGCGTGTTCGTGCATGCTCTGCCGGCTGGCACGCGCTGCCGCCGCGTCGGACGCAGCAGTATAGAGTTGCGCTTGCGACCCGTCGCGCGGGTGCTCGCTGCAGTCGTCGTCCTCTTCCATGTGCGCCGTGTAGACGTCGGCCAAGTTTCGGCCAGACGCGGTCTTGGTGTAGGCTTCGTGCTCGGCCGACGCGTGTGGCTGTTCGGCCAGGCTCTTGATGCTCTTGTTGGCGGGATCCGGGGTGCGGTGCGTGTTGGTGGCCGGATCGTTGACGGTGGCGAGGTCGCGACCGGATGCGGTCATCAAACGGTGGTTGGTGTCAGCGTCGGTGGCTGCGGTCTTGTCGCGCATGTCCTTGTTGCTCTTCGCAACCGGCGCGGGCGTAGGCTTAGCGGCAGGTGCGATGGCTAGACAGATGCACGACAGGGAACCCACCGTCAGCTCCACTAGCTCCAGGAGTTCCGAGCGTTCGTTGGACTCCACGAACCCGTCTCCTCGACCATCCTCGTCGAAAACGCCAGGTACTGGCTGTGCGTGAGCGCGTCGGCGCGTGCACCCGCCGGCATCCCAACTGCAGGAGCCGCCGTACCAGAAGTCGTCGCCGTCTTGGGCACCTTGAACGGCCCGGCTTCCGTCTCCACCACGTCGCACGAGCCCGACACGTCAGGCGCGACGGGCGCGGCCGAGGGGCCGACGGCGCTCGACGACAGAGACGCGGACGCAAAGGTCGTAGGCGGCCGCATGCCGGCCGTCGACGACGCCGACATGGCCATGTGCAACGTGCTCCCGGGCTGGATCGCGACCGTCGAGCTGTAGGCGCGCAGCGCATGGTCAGACATGTCGGCCGCAAGCTGCAATTTGGACCCGGTGCCGTCGTGCGCTGACGGCAATGCCGCGCCCGCGCGGCCGGCGGAATCGTTCAGATCGGGGCCCTATTAGAGCAACGAGTCAGCTTCTGCGTGGAAATTGACGGCTAGCGAAAGGAAAGGGAAACCAGGCAACAGCGTACTTGGGCATGACTTGGTGAAGGCGTAGTTGTCTTCTTGGCGTCGGCCTCGGCATACCAAGCGGCCGTTGGGCAGAGATCCGGCTCGGCCGTGGGCGCCGGTTTCGGCGTGCTCTTGCCGGGACTCGTGCTGGCCGTCTTGTCGGCGGCGCCTGCAATTGTTTCCGCTTTTGCGTCCGTGACGGTCTCCAGCTTGCCGTCCTTGCACTTACACTTGCCCTTGCACTTGCACTGACATTTGCCCTTGCTCTTGGCTGGTGAGGACGACGCCGAAATGGCCGTGGGCTGCGTCGTCGACTGCACGGCGAGCTGCTTGGATGCCCCGCACCCCTGGATATGCGGCCAAGATTCGTGAGCTGGAGGTCGGGAAGGCGATCAAAGAAGGGGATCGGCGGGATCGCCGCGTCGGGCATCGTGTTTGCGGACCATGTTGGCAAATCGAAACGATGGACAGGTTGCTTGCCCGCTCGAATAGCGACAGCGTTGATCCTGGCCAGGTCGTTGTGGAGGGCCACGAGCGGGTGGACAAGATCAAGAGAACAATCTTGCGTGTGGTTGCCTCGTTCTTGATCGCCTGCAGAACGGCTGGCCTTCGCCGCGCGGGGCTCGTCGATGCCGGAGCTGGCGGGTGCTGTGGTGGCGGTCCCGCCGCCCACCAATCAGATCCGCTTGACAGCAGAACAAAGAGAAAAATGCAGATTCGGTGCGGGGAGTGCGGTTCGCTCAATGGGTCGCTGACATGCAAATCCGAATGGGCTTCACAGCCGTGATCACAACCCGTTTCTAACGCTGACAAAATCGTACACACGTGATCGCGGCTGGATGTCTCTCCGGACTGGTCGCTTCTTTCATTGTGGTTTGCGCCATCTCGTACTGGGACAGCTGCGCGGTTCCTTGCAGATTGACAATAGAATTATAATCCCCCGTAGAGTGCACAGTATCCGCGACTGGACCCGGCCACGAGCCACCGCGCCCGCGGATGAAAGTCGACGGCCGTCCACATTTCGCGCCGACCGCCACTACCGAGTCCCCCACGCCCGGTCGGCGCAACCAAATCCGACTTGGCCCCACGCAGCAGTGATGCCGCCGCCGCTGCTGCTGGTGCGCTTGCCGCGGACCGTCCTGGTCTCGTCGGTTGGCACGGCAACGAGCGTACGGCACGGCGCCAGGCACGCTCCAGTCCCGGCTGCTCGCGACTTCGGCGCGCTGATCTGTGGGCCAAGCCTGTGCACGACGCGCATCGTCCGCGCGTCCCACACCTTCATCAGGTCGTTGACCGCCGTCGTCACAAATGGCGGCGTCGTCGTGCCCGTGGGAACGCGCATGGCGTACGGCGCGCGAGGCCCGCCCGCTGTGACGCTCGCCACCGGCGGAAGCTCACCTATATCGACCGATGGGTCGACGCGCGCCGCGACGAGGCCGGTGGCCATGTCGAGCAACGCGACTGACTTGTCCGAGGCACCGACGATCACCCACGGGTTGGCCGCGAGGTTATCGGCGGCAAGACACGTCAGGTACTGCGCGCCCTCGAGCGGGACCGTGGTTACGACCTTGGACTTGCCCGCTTGCCGCCGCGGCTGGACGCCCGTGGCCGTGCCCTTGTTCAGCGACGAGTTGGATGATCGAATCGACTTGTGCCCAACATCGCTGCCGCCGCCGTCCGCGGATCCGGACCAAAACTTGACCAGCTCGACGACGTTCACGTGCCCAACGACCAAGAACCGCGACTGGGAGAAAAACTGCGCACCGACGACCGAGTCGGGCGCATAGGGCTCCTAGATCGTCACGACCAATGCGCTCTTTTCGGTACTCGGGCGTGCGTCCCACACGGCCACGGCCTGCCGCGTGCTCGCGACGACGAGCGAGTCGTCGTGGTTCCATGCGACCGTCTGCACCGGCTGCGGCATCTGGAAACTGGCCGCGGTGGACGCCATCGTCCGTGTCGACACGAGACAAATCGCCCTGTCGCTCGTGCCCACGGCCGTCTGGACCCGCGCGTCGACACGGCAACGGCCGTGACCGCCGATGGATGCACGTGGGTTTCGCCAACCATGCGCGGCGCGATGCGAGGAACGACAGCCGTGCTGGTATCGCCACCGTCATCGTCTGCATCGCCCAGCCACTCGTCGATCCACTCGTTCGGGATCTCGCCGCCGACACTGCTCATGGACCGCACCCTTGTCGCCGACGTGGACCGCGTCATCCCCGACTTGGGCCGCGCACTCGCCACCGCGGCCGGTTTCTTGGCCAGGTGCTTGGGCACAAACGGCGCGCTCGTGTACCCCGACGACGTGACCGTCTTACGGAACGTGACGGGCTTGTCGCGCTGATCTGAAGCTGCAGATTCGGTCGACCACAGGAACTTGCGCATCGGCGAGCTCACGGGCAAGAGCGCAACGGGGACCGCCGACCAGTCCAATTGCTCGACTGGGTTCTGTGCGTCCGGCGGTGAGGTCGCTCGCGCAGCGAGACCCGTGAGAATGGCGGGGACACCAAGAGGCAGCGCCATGCGCGCCCATGCGTCCTTGCGGAGCCGGGCCACGTCAGCGAGCGTTGCGACGCCCGCGGCAACGAGAGATGCGGAGACGGTTACGAGCGCGTGCTTGGACCACATCGAGTCGGCGGGCTGGTAGCGGCCGCGAAGCGCCTGCAAGACGGCGGGGAGAATGGTCGAGACGAGCAGGCCCGGGTGGAGATTGGAGGCTCCAATCCGGTCGATTGCGAGCTGGGTGCGCGGATTGGCGTCGTCGTCGTTGTTGTTGGGGGCCGAGGCGTGTTGCGGGTCCAACGTGAGTACTTTGAGCGGTCCGTCAAATGGGCACGAGACGACAGCGGTGAGGTACGGATTGACATCGTCGCCATGACAATTTAGAGCAAATGGTCCACTCGAACCGTCGCAATGATCGGGTCCACGACCGGGTCGGTGAGACTCATCGCGCTATCCGACTTGACTCCCAATCCCAGATCGCCAGGCGAAATCCTCGAACCACGCTCAGAAATGTCAATATCCGTTGGCTTCGATGCCGAATCGTCGTCAGGGCCCGCCGCGGGTTGGACAGGGTTGATGACCCCGTGCAGCCGCGGCTCGAACCGTATCGCGCGCGATACTTTGGTCAAGGAACGCACTGCGATCGTGCGAGTTCCAATGGACCCAAGCTTGGAGCTCGAGGTCCCGCGCACCGCCTTGTACGCGTACACGCGAAGAATGCCGTCGTCGGACCCGACGTACAGGTGGTGCGTGACGGGTCAATGGTCAGGTGCGTCAACTGCGCGGGCGGGCACAGATTCTCGCTCTGGTAGCAGCACCGCGCCTGGACAAGGTCCCAGACCTTGAACGCCTTGTCCTCGGCGAGCGTGACTAGCCATTCGCCCGACCGGCCAAACCACGAGCAAATGACAGGCGCGTGGTGACCTTCCAAACAAATGCGACTCGCCGTGGCCCAGACCGATCGTGCAGCTGCAGCAGAGGGAATACGAGAGCCGGTCGATTTTGACACGGGCCGATGCGCCACCGACGCCGAGGACTGCTTGAACCCCATCGTGGTCGGAACTGGCGCGACCATGACGTACACGACGGCACCGACGCATGCCGCAAACCGGTTTGGACCAAGCGCGAGGTGGGTGCAGGGACTGGGGAACCGTGCCACGAGCCCGACTGATGTGACTGGCAGCGTCAGCGCGCCCGTCGAAGCTGGTCAAACGACAGGACGTGTTCAACGACGTGACCCGTGCGGTCGCCCGACAGGACAGCCCGGCCCGGATTGTCATGAGCGATCAAGGACATGACTTGCGCGTCGGGGCTGGCCAAATCGCTGGGAAGCGGCACGGCTGGCCCAAACAGCTGGATGGCACGACGGCGTTCATACTGATAATGCTGCTGCTGCTGATGCTGATGCTGAGGGACAAGAGCAATGCAGAGACGGTGTCCAGACTGTGCGAGGAGCAGCAACGAGCCAACATGCGGGTGTCGAACCGCCGTCTAGCCCCATTGCGGCCATGCTGCTCGGTGAGCCGGTTCAGGTCGAGCGCGTGGTTCCACTTGGAGTGCGGGTGGCCGGGTCGTGGTCGTGACGGGATTGATGCATGCGCTGTTGATTGACGTTTATTTATGGATGGACGAGGGCGACAGAATGTGACCGAACTTGGGAAGCATGGCAGTCTGGCAAGTTGCGCGAGTCAAGTCCACTTTGCATCGATTGTGGCCAACTCCAGAAATAGGCGAACACGGTCACCCAGACACACTCAGGTGGTCAATTCGCGCGAATGTCAATGTGCACTGACCGCCCACGATGCTTTCTCCCCCGGCTCACCGCTCGCATCTCACTTCCCACGACCACCCGCAATGCCGCTCTGGGACGTCGATTTATTCAAGTCGACCAAGGACCCGGCAGTCCTGGAGCAGCGCCAGATTGCGCTCGCCAACGTAAATCTCTTCACGCCTCACAACAAGGAACCTTGCGACCTCCTCGACCTCAACTCGCTGGTGCCGTAAACGTCGGTCATGACGGTGTTATTCGAGGGGCAGGGCATGGGGGAGAAGCGAATCCCCATGACTCTGCCCTCTTGGTGGCAGGGATGAGTCTCCTCCATGGTCCCAATCGCTCACTGTGTTGGCTCGTTTTTACCGTGAAATCGACAGGGCAATGTCGTTGCGCAGGGGACGCTCGATTGGGGCGGCAAAATGTCCAGAGGTCACTCTCATTTTGTATTTTCTGTATATTCGCCAGGCCTTGAGCACGCCCTGACGCTGCAATCTCGCGTTTCTCTTGTCCAGAGTGCCAAAAGGCCATGAAGCAAAAGGCCAAAGACGCGACGGGAAAGCAGCCTGTCCAGTTTGAGGTGATTGAGTGGAGCTTGGTAAGTCACTTGGGTTTGTTCTGCTCTGAGACGCCAAAGTGCCCTTGCTCACATATTTCGGTCTATTTTTGTTCAGGAACGCAAGGAGAGCGACCCGGCCAACTTCAAGTTTATCGTCTGGGTCTCGTCGGGCCGCGTCTGGTACTCCATCAAGGTGAGGACCAAGTTCTTGGTGCGGGCTGCAGGTGATGCTGGGGCTGGAGCTTACCAACCTGCTCTTTGCGGGAGATAGAGCATCTCGTCCAACTGGACCGCATATACGCAGACGAGCCTGGCGATTCAGACTCTGAGTGCGTGTTGTGTTCACATTTTGACTCGACAATCCGTCCGGTCCGGCTTTTCCGCGGCTGCTCGACCATGTCTGGCCCATTGCTCATCTTCTCCACCACTTTCTAGGTGCTCTGGCGCAAGCCGTGTCCGAAAACCAGACGCTCGACACGAGCATTGTGCTGCAAAAGGTGGGCAAATTCTGGCGCCTTCCTCATTGCTCCCTCTTACTCGACTCTGGTCTTCACATAACTGACGAGGGGTTTCTGAACAATAATAGGTCGCGCAAGCGCTTTCCCGTTCCGCCGATGACATTGCGACGCTCCTGAGCCTGCGAGCGCAGTTTTTCCACAAGCAGCTGCTCGTATTTGTCTTTGACAATGCCGAGCCCAAGTCGATCCACCCGAAATGCCCGGTTCTCCGGGCCTTATCTCGCGCGTTCCGTCACGGCCGCGCGATCACGCCGTCGCCTCCTCCGCTCCTGGTACCTGCTTCCACGTCGCCTGCGCCCAGCTCTCCCTCTGTGGCCGCTCAGCCGCGACAACGGCCACCGACCCCAACGGTGCTTCGTCCGGCAAGTGCCGCGGCGGCCGTATCCGCTCGCGCGGCCACGCCGAGTCGCCCACCGTCGCGCACCTCGTCACGACTGCGCGGTGCGCCCCCCGAGGTGGTCCCATCCGATCGCGCAGAGTCGCCGCTATCTTCTCTTCCCTGTAACCCGTCGTCGCCATCGGTTGATGCCAAGTCGCTGGACGGCCAACCACTTTGACTCGACCCCGCACGCGCATCATCCGTTCCCGTGCAGGACGTGCCCGATTCGCGCGACAATCGGGTGGAGAGTCGTGTCGTGGAGCCCGCCGAGCCGAGTGGCAACAGCAAAGTCGCCGATTTGACCGATTTCGGCGGTGCTGGGCGCGACTATTTTGGGGGCGAGACGGGACACGTGCACAGTGCTGGTGCGGGTGCTGAGGACGGCGGCTGCGGCGGCGCAGTGCCGGCTCAGCAGCAGACCGTCGGAGCGACGCGGCGCAAGGAGCAGGAGCCCGCCGTGAAACGGGAGGGCGTTGTCGATACGGCCGCTCCTGCCGACGTGGATCTCAAGGCGCAAGTGCGGCGTGCAGAGCCGGATCTTACAAAGTCGGTGGTGGTTGAGGTATTGCTGCTGGTTTTTACCCGTTTTTGTGTCTGCCCGCTGTGTGACTGACACTTTATCGTGTTTGATTCAAGGTACCGATGTACCCGTCGATGCGATGCCAGTTCGAGTCGTGCAACTTTGTGGTACGTTACAGGTCGTCTTAGGCGTGAAGATTGGCCTGAAGTTGACCAAATCCTTGTGCCAACAATGTTTTTTTTAGGGCGGCGCGTGGGACGATCTTTTTGCGCATTATGCGTCGGTCCACGATTTGCCGTTCCCCGCGCCCGATGGTGCTGCCATGGACGTGGACCAAGACGAGACCGACGAAATTGTGGAGCTGCCGCCGATCCGGATCGCAAAGCGACCGCCGCTTCCGAATGCATCGGTATGTCCTTGTCTCACCGCCTACTCATTCCACTTCCAGCTCATGCACTTTTTTCGTGTTGGTAGCCAAGCCTGAACTCTCGCCCGTTCCATTTTCACCGGACCCGGTCGATGCGCTTTGAGCCGCGCGCCAAACCCGCGTTTCGACTTGCCACGCTGGCACCTCCGCGCGAGCCGTCGCTGCCGGCTCCCGTGCCTGTCGCCAAGCTGTTTGTTCTGCCGTCGCACGATGAGCTTGCTGGGCGGATGCGCGCGTTCACGGTTAAACTCGAACCTGCATGGGCAGAGATGACCGAAGAGAGCGACGATGAGGACGGCGAAGTCGCGCCGCCATGTCCAAGCGAGTCTGCGGTCGCCAATTCCGAGCTCGCCGACGCATTCGACTACGACGTGGACATGAACGATGTCGACGAGCCCGCGTTCCCGGCCGCGACCGGCTTTGTCGATGGCGCACCCAGCTCACCTGCGCGCGACGCTGCGCCGCCTGGTGGTCCCGCCGCCGTGCCAGTCGTGCCCGAGCGCGAGCCGAGTTTGCCACCGGCGCCGCTGATTGATTTGACGAGCGACGTGGAGGACGGCGCGACTATCGGCGGCGACCGTGCGCATGCTTCTGCCGCTGTCCGGATCGCACTCAACGGCTGGCCAAGCCAGCGGACGGTGGACGCGGTCGGCGCCACGGAGCCGATCCTGTCGCGGCCACCCTCTCCACCCGGCTCGTTTCCGAGTCACGGCACGCAGCTCCCGGAAGCCACGCTCGGCGCGCCATTGCCCGTGTCCGAGCCGGTGGACTTGGCAAGCGACGTTGGCGCGGTCGAGGACGGCGCAGTTGCAGGCGGTGACCATGCGCTCGCTGCTGCCGCAGCGCTGGTCGTACCTTTGGACGGACCACGTCCCCGCTTGATTGATGCGGTCGGCGGTACGGATCTGGCACCACTACTACCACCCTCCCCACCCCGCCCGTCTCCGAGCCACGGCACGCAGGTCCCCGAAGCCATGCTCGAAATGCCGTCGCTCGGATCCGATCTGGCTCCGGCTCAGCAGCTCGAGCCTGCGCAACCTGCTCTGACGGCATGCGAACCGTCGCCCGCTCTGGCAGCGGCGTCTCCCGTGCACAATGGTTCCTGTGTGGTCATTAGCGACTCGGAAAGCAGCTCGCCGGGCTCGCCACCACTTCCGGCTGCGACGCTGCCGGCAAACCTGCTGGGCGCCAGACCGAGCGTGCCCACCACGCCAACGCCGAGACCAACGCCCGAGCCGAACGAGGCTCTGGCGGCGGCTCCCGCACGCCCGGCTCGCGGCGACGCACCAGAACCGACGATCCGCGAAATGGAGCTGGACGACAGCGACGACGATGAAGAGCAAATCATTTCGTCGGCATCGCAACCCGCAGCCCCCGCTCAGCGCGTCGACCCGCCGCCGCCACCGCCGCCGCCGATCGAAGACGATGACGACGACGAGGTGCAGTTCATTTCACCCCCACGTCGTCCCCCGACATTTGGCGCATTCGGCCTGCGCGCCGAACCGGCGCAGTCGCCGCCGCGTTACGGCGATGGGAACCTCATGCGCGGTCCGGGTTCCTCGTCGGCATCGCAAGCACGACCGACGTCCCCTGCGGCATGGGGTCGCCAGACGCGCCCAGGCGTTGCACCGCTGCCCGAGTCGGTAACCTCGTCGGGCGCACCGCCTGTCGCTCCGGATCGGCGCGACACCGGCTGGTTCTGGTCACAGCAATTGCCACCGGGCCATCACGGCAACGAGGCACGTTCACCGCCGCCACCACCACCTCCGCGCCATCGTCCGCCACCACCACTGGCTCCATCGCGATCGCGCCTGCAGCACGATGCGTCGCGCGATGTGTCGACCAACCAGCGCGCCGGGCCGGCAGGCGCGTTCCAGACGCAGCGCTTCCAGAAGCGGCGGTTGACTAGCATTGTCGGTGACCACGAGGATGTGGCTGTGGCCAAGAGGCAACGCCGCAGTGACGACTACTTACTTGATCGCTCGCCAGAGCGGCCAGCGGCCAGCGCGGCAGGTTGGCCGGCACCGCCGCCTCCACCGGCGCCTGCCACGCCCGAGACCAAAAACGCCAAGACGAGAACAACCAGGGCGCTGATGAGCAGCGGGGTGGGGCGACCGCCGACCAAGGAAATGACAGTACCGCCTGCAATCGGCGCGGCGACGACTCCGAGCATGATCGCGCCCTGGATCGCGCCAAATACTGCAGGTCGCTCGTGCGGGAACGTCATGTCCGACACGTACGGCTTGAGTCCGAGCATCGAGGCACCCATACCACCGCAGAGACCAGCGAAAATGTACATGGTGTAGTAAATGGGCGCGACCGCGCTGGTTGGGGCCGTGACGATGGCGAGCGAGGCGGTTTGGATCGACATGAAGGCCAAGAAGCCGACGCGCACCATGAAGACGCGGCCGTGCGTATCGCAAAGATGGCCCCAAAACGACGTGGTCAGCATCGCTATGAGCATAACGATGGGGGGAATCAACGGGGTCAGTTGAGATCCAAGTCTTTAGGTCCGAACGGCCACAGCGTTTCCATCCGCCCCGAAAGACTTACAAGTGATGCCCATCCAGAACAAACCCGTGGACAAGAGCCCGCTCGCACGTTTTTGCACGCGCACGGCGAGGTGTGCGTCGCTCTTGCACTCGCTTCCATCGCCAATGACCGCGCCATTGCGCACCCGCTCGAAATCGCAGGCCCAGTCGAGTGTTGCCTGGTTGACGGCGGGCACACACGCCATGAACGCGACCAGAACAAAGAACGCGAGCGCGGCGAGAATGACAATGGGCCCGCGGCGATACCAGGGTTTGGCCAAGAGTGCGGCCAAGTCGGCGGCCATGGTCGCTGAAGCCTCATCATGACTTGATGCTGCGATTGCTGGCGTGCTGCGAGACGTGTCGGCTTGCTGCAAATGCTCGTGGCCGTTTCTGTCGACGCCGTCCTCGATGAGCAGACTAACTTCGCTGTCGGTGTCCATGGTCGGCGACGTGGGTGCGGATCGGCAAGGGCGACTTGAGCTTGCAGGGGTGGGGTGGAGAGGGCAGGCGGGAGGTGCGCCAGGCCAACGTCAACGTCAACCAAGGACAAGAGCGAAGGCACACGCAAGCACACCCAGGTCCAGCCTTTGGCGCCAGTCCGCCTCGACGCGAAGGGTCCGGGCGATCCGGCGGCTTGCTTAGCGCCTGACGATTGCGAGCGCATGGCGTCGGTGCTCGGTGCGAGGAGTTGGGCGTGCAGGTTGGTGGCACCGTGCGCGTCGCAGGGCACGTCCAGCGTGCGCGTCCTGGCACGCGTCTCGCGGATGATGCGGAGAGGACGACGAACCAGGCTCGAAAGGAAGCGAATAAGAGCGGCTCACCGCCGCTTATGTAACAAATGAACAGGTGTGGCGAAGCAGCAGAGACAGAGAGCTGCACGACTTTACCGCAAACGCACGTGCTGCGAACAGTGATCAACTCAAACGCATTTTCCGACGACTCCCTTTGCTCCCTTGGCCACCCCTCCATCCACGATCTGCCCTCTTGGTCTGCTGCCCTCGCCAACGACACGATACCAGCAAGAACCATCGTCCTCGTCAGCACCGACCCGCACGCGCCTGTCGCGACGACTGCCGCTGCCGGTCTCGTCCACTTGCACACTTGCCAGCACCGCCATTGGATCACCGCAATCATCGCTGCACTCCGCTCAAGCTCGACTCTGCACCCACAGTCACCATGGACAACGACGCGCGCCACCGCGCTCTGGTGCTCTGGGTCGGTACCGTCTCGTGCTCGCCCCATCATAACCACCCACCGGATCACGAACCGACAATCGCTCATACGCTGCGCGCACTCGACTCCGATGCGATTCTCTCTAGGTCAACACGTTTGCGACCATCACCGAGCCATGCGCGTCGTTTGGCAGGCTCGCCACGGGCGTGCACCTCTCGCAGGCTGCGGTCGAAATGTGCGTTGTGAACCACTGATGCTCGATGTCGACAAACACCACAAAGCCTTGCTCACGCTCGTCAATCCCGTACTTGGCACCCGTCCATTCAGAGACCCAAACTGGTTCGCGCTGACCGACCAGTTCCACGCTGACCCGGCATCCTGGATCGACCAGTACAACAACCTGCGCACGCTGCACCGCAAAACCGTGCGGTTCGCGCAAACCGCGCTCGGGCTCACGCTGCACCCGGAATTCCACCTCGACATTGACTACGAGCAGATCGTGCGCGCCGCGCACCTCGACGACCTCGAAAAACTCGTGACCCTGCTCCTTGCGCTGGCGCTCTACGCACCCGCCAAAGCCACCCTCGTCCCGCGCATCATGGCCCTGCCCACGGACGTGCAGGAAACGGCCATGTTCATCATTCATGCGCAGCACGCGGCGATCCCGGAAATTCGCAACGGCCAGGTCCCGCCGGAAACGGTCCCGCCACCACCGCCGGCATCGCTCTCGGCGAGCCCGGAACTGGCGTCCTCGGCGGTCGGGTCGGCGCCGTCGAGTCCACCGGCAGCGATGGCGACTGCGGTCCCGGCGACCGGTGGTGCGCTCCCACCCGTGACCAACCCGCCGATCCCGCGCACCCCCGGCCCGCGCACACCGTTGTCCGCTGCGCGGCGGCAGTCGCGCCTTTTTTCCGCGTCGAGCACATCGCTGCAAAATGGGACCGCCGTGGTCCCGCCGCGCGCGGCATCGCGCAGCCCGTCGACCACCACGCTCACGTCGCCCACGGCCACACCGGCCCCGGCACCCGTCGCTTCGGGCGAGGCCACGGTCCCTGCCGCACAGCTCGACGCCGAGCGGCGCGACTGGGAAGCTCGCGTGCGCGCACAAGTCGCCGAGTACGACCAGTTGGCCGAAAAGCACCGCGCGTTACAGGCCGAGCACGCCGACCTGGCCGCGACCGTGCGCGCCATGGAAGCGACGCGCGCCGAGTCCCCCGCGGATATCTTGCTCAAGTCCGAAGTGTCGCGGCTCAAGGCGCAGTTGGCTGTCGTCGACGAGCAAAAGCACGCGGCCGATATGGCGTATGCGCAGCAGTGCGACGTGACGGCCGACTTGGTGCGTCAAGTCGAGGAACTCGAGGCCGAGGCCATGGATGCGCGGCGATTGCGCGACGAAGTCGAGGAGTTGCAGTACGCAGCCGAAAAACTCACCAAGGCCGAAGCAAAACTGGAACTGTTCAAGAAAAAGCTCGACGAGTCGGCAGAACTGCGCCGGCAAATGAAGGTGCTCGAAGAACAGAACCGCGCGTACCAGCAGCAGGCGCAGCGGCTCGAGGACGAGTACCTGAAATTGTCGGAAACGCAGCCGCACCTCGACGGCGTGCGCGCGTCGGCGCAGCGCGTGGAGCTTGAGAATGACGAGCTGCGCGCGCGCAATGTGCAGCTGGCTGAGGAACTCGCCGACGCACACCACCAGATTGCGTTGCTCGAGGACCGCGTCGCCAACGAACAGGAACGGTCGCGCGATATGGAGGAACGGTTGCGCGAGCTCGAGTTGAGCCAGTCCACCGGCGGCGACACGGTGCCCATGGCCTCGGTCGGTGCCGCACACCACAAGGAGCTTGAAGGCAAAGTGGCCGAACTCGAAGCCGCTGTGCGGCACGCCGAGTCGGAATCGGCCAAGCTCACGCAGGAAAAGGCGGCTTTGATCGCGACGCTCGACCAGCACAAGGCCTTGCTCGACAAGGCGCGCGACATGATCAAGCAGCTCGGCGCGAAAAAGGAGGAGCCCGCGCCCGCACCCGCACCATCTTCGGCCCCCGTACCGGTCCCGGGCCACGCCATGCCGCCGTTGCCGGCACCGATCCCGCCACCGTCGGCCGCAGCCGGGGCACGAGCCGCCGAGCAGGAAGCGACCGAGCGCGCGCTGCGCGACGAGCTCGAGGCGGCGTACCGCCGGTTGCGCACGCTCGAGCACGACGCGGCCAAGGCGCGCGACGCGTGGCGCACGGAACAGGCCTTGGTCGCGAGCGCATGGTACCAGTTGCCACATATCGATCCGGCAGCGAAATTGGGTACGGGTGGGGCGTCGTGGCTCGCGCAGCAGCGCAAGCTGCTCACACAGCAGATTCGTGGGCGGTTCTGAAAGACGGCGGCGTAAATGTATGGCACATGTTTATTCACTCGGGCTCACTGGCGCAAATGGGTGCAAATGCAAGATTGTAAGGGTTCGCGCAAAGACGGCACAAAAAGTTGCGGCAGGGAAATTGGCCGTCTGGCGCAATCAGCGATGATTCAAGCACAACAAGATTGTTATATCGACATGATGCGTTTGACGCCAACGCCCATCA
This sequence comes from Allomyces macrogynus ATCC 38327, assembly GCA_000151295.1. Taxonomy (NCBI): domain Eukaryota; kingdom Fungi; phylum Blastocladiomycota; class Blastocladiomycetes; order Blastocladiales; family Blastocladiaceae; genus Allomyces; species Allomyces macrogynus. The sequence continues at coordinate 1,958,763 of GG745330.1, forward strand.
CCCCATGGGACATACCAACACACTTTTCTGAGCTGGTTGAACGTCCTCTGCCCGGCTGTCATTGCTCCGGCCCAAATGAACCTCCTCTAGCAAGAGACATTTGTCTCTTGGGTGCTGGTCTTGCGACACTTAAAATTGATGATTTTCTCACTCCGACCAACCAACTGTTTTGCCCACGCACTCGCCCACCAATACCGACCCTCCATCATTTAAGGCAGTTCGCCCGCGCCTTGCTCTCTCAATTTGCGTCCTTCAACATCCCACCCCAAGCGACACCCAATGTCTCTGGTCAACCCCCCCCCCCCCCCCCCGAACTGGGCATCTCGGGCCTCCTCTCGTTTCTCGACACCCAAAGCACCGTTCGGCTTCAACGAACCTGTCATTTCCTGCATCGCTTTCCTGCCCCTGCCCAAGACGTTGATCACTCCAAGCTTGTCGTTCGTGGTGATTCGTGATGAGCATCGCGCTGGAATGATAATCGACTTCCGTCAGCTACAGGAACTGAAGTGTTATCTCTTCCACTGTGTCTGCTTCGTGGCAGGTCCAACTCTGCAGCCATGCACCACCTTTGTGGGACAGGCGACAGATACTTGAGGAAAATAGCAACTATGCGCCCATCGCATCGCTTGGAGAAGTATCGCATTGACAAGAATCGATTTTTGAAGTATCAATTGGCAGACAAGTATCGACACTTCTAATATTCTAGACAGCAGTATAATTTTATGACTTATTTTGAGCACTTGGTCATCACTCAGAGCGATAGTGACTGCTACTCCTGAGGCATTGCCAAACTGCCCTTCAGGCAGGCCGTCTGCCCTGTGGCAGTGCACCACATGCTCATTACCATGGGTGATAGATTAGCAATAATGATTCCTACTCCTGCGTCATTCATTACAAAGCTGCCCTTCCCAGCAAGGGATCCACTTGCTTGTCACTATGGGCGATAAATTGGCGATAATGACAAAAACTGAGGCATTATATAAACTGTCCTTCAGGCAGGCCGTTCACCCCCGGCACACGTGCGTTTGCCCTTAAGGCATGGGTCATGTAGCACAAGAGTGTGCTGGGCCCAGCTCTTTATGACCATCACGACCTGCTCATTGTCACGCTTGGCTGCTTGCGAGATTACGCCACCAGCGAAGAAGACTTCAAGCAATACTTTCTCCCCATCATCGAGCTTTTGGTTCCGCCGGCCATTGGGCCCTTGGGCTGCGACATGTTTTCGTTCCTGTTGAAGGAGGCGCAACGGGCTCTGATCCATTGCCCGAGTCCTTCGCTGGCGCAGACCTTAATGATGATTAGCAAAGAGGAGACGTTGCTTGTCCTGAACAGCACGATTCGCTTGGCACGGGACGTGGGAATGCCGCAAGTAGGCAAGTAGCGGAGGTGCTGGTTCATGGACGTGCAACGCAGGTCGCTGCCTTGGAAAAGGACACGAATCAAGTGTGGGATACCATGATGGCGATCCGGTTTCTCTTCTTGAAATTATGGGGCTTTTGGTGATCCCTTTGTTGCCGTCAGCTGCGATTGAGTGTTAAAGGTTGAAAGAAAGCGCGTTATTTGACATCATGATTACTTTGATGAGTGTGGAAGACATGGAACAAGGAGCCTCTGTGCATGCACACGCACAAGGCCATAAGAACCGAATAGGATGCCCGCCACGCAGGATCTGCATCAGGAAAAAATAAAACAAATTCAAGCACGCGGCATGCGCCCATGGCACATTGTGATCGATATCCGCCCGCGCTGATACCTTGAGTGGGCGGAGGGCAGGAAAGAAATATTTGGAGCACGTCATTCACGTCGCATCGATGTATCTGGGAGTGACTGCCGCGTCTGGAATGTAAGGCTAGTTACCCTGAAACACATACGTGGGGCCTCAACCCGAGTAGCTGGGCGCAAATAAAATCCGAAAAAGGTAGTAGTGAATGCGAGGATTATGCCCACGGACCCAAAGTTGTCTCACCCAGTTCACCGTCACCTCCACTGTCAAGCCAAGGGCGTGAATTTGAGCGTCTTGCCCGTCACACTCTCGAGCTTGTCGCAAAATGTCTCGGGCGTCGTCCCTACGTCAACACTGTCAGCCCCACCTTCGTACGGATACCCGGCGAGGAAACAAAAGGGCGTACCGCGCGGTGCCGTGACGACAACCATCACGAACGGCACCGTGTCGGGATCATACTCGACCAAAACCCCAACAGAGCCCTCTTGCATCAGCTGCACCTCGAGCCCCGTCTCGCCCGCGGTCTCGTCAACCAGACAGCTCAGGAAATACGCCACGTTGCCGACCTTGGTGTGCCAGGTCCCGCGACGCACGACGTGCGGCCCGCACGCGATCGCCGGAAAAAGTGGGGCCGTAGCGTCGTCCATGGTGCCGGCAAGCGTTTGGGTCCACGGCGCAGCGTCGGGCACGTCGTACGCCGTCCACTCGGCCTCGCGCGCGAGATACCGTGGCACGTGCGGTGGCCGGAGCAGGACCCCGCGAATCCGCGCGTACGGGACGGTCAAAGCGCGCTTGCCGGTCGCAGAGACGGCACTACTAGACGGCGCGGGTGCTGCCGCACCGGACTTGGCGGCGGCTGATACTTTCTGCTGCGCGGTGGTCGACTCGGGCGTCCAGAGCGGCGGGCCCGGCGGCGTGGGGCCTTCGAGTAGCAGCGAGTTGGCCTGGAATGCGCACGTCACGAGCGATCCCGACAGTCCCACAACGTCATTGGCGGCCGCATCAGCTGTCGCAGCCGCGGGTTTGGCCGCCGCCGTCGCGGAATGGTACCACGACGAACCGAGCCCAATCATATCCGGCAACACGTCGCGGATCAAGTCGAGCTGGAGCGCGAGCACCTGGTCGAGCGTGAGCAATTCGAGATCGTGCGCGGAAATACCCGTGCGCTTGGTGATCTGGAACCAGTGCTTCATTTGCAGGTGCGGCGAGCACAGCGCGTAGACGACGGGCCACAGTGTGGCTAGTGCATCAACGTCGCGCAATACGGCAGCAGCGACGCGCTTGACGACACCAGCCGCGTCTGTTTCGGTCCACACGGGCTCAACCTCGCCTGGACGTACGGGTGGTGCTGTAACCGACTCGTCGAGGGCGCCTGTGACCACATCGAGCAAGCGGCCGCGGTACCCGTCGAGGAACCGGTCGGGCGGGTTGGACTCGTCCGTGGCCATGGCTTCGCGGTGCGTCTCGGCCATGGCAGCCACGTCACGCCGCCACCGGTCAATCGTTGGGCGCACTGTGTCGCGCGCGATCCGGGCCAGCTTTTCCCCGCGCCACGCCGCCAGCTGCGTCCAAATGCCAGCGACGAGTGTCCACGCTGCGGCCGTGCGCTGCACTTTTACTGCAATCCTAGCATGCGCGCGTACGAGATTTTCAGCAAGCGCCGGGTCAGGCTCCTCGGCAAGCGTCCATGCTGGATCGGCGTCCTGTTCGCCAAGCATCGCGCCATGCTCGAGTGCCTGCAGGTCGTCGAGCACGCTGCGCACGCGTGCAAGCCGGTCTCTAATTCGTGTGATGCGCCGTGTCATGGCGGCCGCGTTTGCTGCGACAGTCGTCGCGTCCGCGAGCGGTCGGATCGTCGGCATGTCCCCGGCATCGCTCGCGAGCTGGTCGAGACTGGTCCCGTCCAGGGACACTGCACGGCTTTCGCGGCGGCGACCGGGACCGGAATTGATGGGCGAGGGTGGTGCGGGCCACGACGCAGCGGCTTGGCCGCGGACCGTAGCGAGCTCGCGCGCGGCCGCACGCAAACCGTTGGCGACGTGGTCACGGAGCACGGCCATTCGCTTGATGTCGGCGGCGCGCGCGGCCCGCATCAGGTCCATGGTCACGGCCACAGTCGCGGCCATGCGCCGCGGCACCGCACGTGCCGCCCAGTACTTGTCGGCGTTGGTTGATTCCGGTGCGGACGACGGCGAGCACGTGGGCGCCACATCTGGGTCGTCTTCGACGTCGTCGTCGTCCTCAATGTTCTTGCTGCTGTCCGGATCAAGTGGCACGCAATGGGCCGTCGCCACGTCCCACCACACGGCGAGCGCGGCCCCCTCGTCGTGCATCCGCTCGAGCCGCGCGTTCACGCCGGTCCACACGGTCGTCAGGTCCCGCCACACCTTGCATGGGCGGAGCGTATTGGCCATGGCGTGCGCGGCAGCGAGCACGTGGTGCACGAGGCTCATGCCCATGGCGCGCATCGACTCGTGCAGGGCACGGCGCCAACGACGCGCGCCTTGGCGAAGCGCGCGCAACGTCGGGCCGGTGACGGCGTGGATGAGCCGCGTGCGCACGGTCGGGTCAAACGAGGTCAACTGCGCGGTGCTGGCGGCGAGTCTTGCGAGGAGCGTGTCGAATTGGGCCACATTTGCGCGGAAAACGGCCATGTCCAACTCCGGGTTCGGTGTCAGATCAGTGGGCGAATCGAGCAGCCAGAGACACGGCGTGAGCGTCTGGTCGAGGTGGGTGCCAATAAAATGGTACGAGTGGCGAATCGCACGGTCGAGGCGATCGCTCATGCCTTTGACGCGCGTGTTGCCGTCAAATTGGTACGTTGGCAGCAGGCCCGGCGTTGACCCGACGGCGTGGTTCAGGGTGGGGAGTGTAGTCATGAGTGCTCGAAACGCGTACGCCAAATCCGAGACCATGTCCAATGCGTCTTCCAGCGGCGGATCGAGCGCAACGGCATTGTTCCGGTCAGCAACGACCAAGTCCACCTGGAGCATGGGATTCCGGAGCAAGCGGCACTGAATGGCGTCGAGAATGCCTCGATCGTCATGGTCGCCCGGCAAGAGGCACTGGGCAAGCCCGTGCAAGTAAGTCTCTTCGAGATCCGTCAACACTTGACCGACAATCAAGTCGGCGACCCGCACGAGCCGCTGGTGCGTCAACGTCACGTATAGCGTGTTGGTGAGCGTTACCAACTGCGCCGGCCGCCACACGGTGCGCACTTCATGGTCAACCCACGCCGCGAGCGCGCAAATCTGGTCGTAGACGTGTCGAAACGAAGCGGGCGCCGCCGGGAACACGAGCGCCGGTGCGAGTCGCGCGAGACCGTTGCGCAAGTCGGTGAGCGTGGGAAGAGCACCCGGCGTGGTCACGATGGCATGGCCCGGCAACTGGACCGCGACTCGGTGCAGTCCGCAGCTCATCAGCGCGTCGCGCGCAAACATGCCGTCGGCGCCCGGGAACACGAGACCCTGCTTCATTGCAAACACCCAGTGCCAGGCCACGAGCTGCAGGCACTCTTCGACGCGGTCACGCCACATGAGCGTCGCGATGGTCGGATCGAGAACAGTACCGGCCCACAGCTGCGCGGCCAATTTCGAAGTCGTGTTGGCAAGAATGCGATCAGCGAGTCGCACCCGGACGGCATCAGGAAGCGCCGGGACCGGTGTTTGAAGAGCAACGATCTGGAGCCACTCGTCGACGCGAGCAATCTGGTATGCCCTGATCGCGTGGGCGGAGCGAACACGAGCAGCAAAAACGAGCGGTGGCTCGCAGTCCAGCTGGAGATTCAGCCGGTGGACACGCTTAGTGATGCCAGAATTGTTGGCCCACTGGATCCGCAAATATCCGGCAGACTCGACATCCATGACGATGCAGGGCACTTGCTGTCGCGTCCATTCGGGGCACTCGGCCGTGTGGTACACAGACGTGCCACGAAGCGCAGGCCCGCGACCAGCACGAGCGTCGGCGACAGCTTGCTGCAAATCCACTGATCCCCATGTCGCTGGATCGTCGAAAAAGACAAATGGGAGCGACGCGTCGGGTGTCCAGGCAGCCGTCAAATCTGGATCGAGAGTACCAACTTGGCCAAGCGTCCATGGAGCCGCATCGGGATCGAGTAGAGGTGGGGGCGTTGGGGGTGGTTGCAAGCCGGCATCGTGAACGCTGCACGTTGTTTCCTCTGCTGTTTCGCCGCCGTCATGGACCACCACCTCACATGCCTCGTCGAGCCAGGCGGGGCGAGCGTCAGGAATGAACGTTGAAGACGCGAGTCGGCGCACAGATCGAACAGACGACCCAGCGCCAGACCCCGCTGTACTTGGCCGGGTTCGCGCGGCGGAAGAGCCGGGCGCGCTTCGAGGCCGTTCTTTCCTGGCATCATATCCTGCAGTTCGCGAAGTGGTCGCCGCACTTGGACCTGCGGTCGCGGGCGATTTGGCGGTGGGGGCCCTCAACGCGGCACTCCTCTGCTTGGACGGGGCGCTCTTTGGCCGAGTATTCGTCGTTCGGGACGCTTTGGAAATTGTTGAAGGCTCGACGGGTGTTCGAGGTGCGACGACGGTCGCGCTCGCAGGACGGGTTCGTCGGGTTGCTGGTGGAGTTGCAGCCATCATTTTCGGTGCAGTTGCCGTCGTAGAGAACAGTTGCAGCAAGTTCGGGCAAGTCCTTGGGCAGGAGATTGCCGTCGGGGCATTGGGTAGAGCGCAGCAACGCCCAAGAAAATGGGAGGGAAAAACGCGGTCATGGAGATCAAGAGCTCGCTGCTTATCCTCCATTTTGCTCTCCGACTTCGAGGCAAACGGCACCTCTCCCGACCAGCTGTCGCACGCTGTCGCACGCGCGCGACCGGAAATAATCAGCAATATGAAGCCAAAGGCCGTGCCACTCGCTGCACTGCCTCGGATAGAACGTGGAGGGGCCAACAACAATCGAAATCCCATCTTGGCCCGGCCCACTGCGCTGCTCATCTTCTCTCACAACCTCCGCCTTGACTCGCCGCCATCGCCTGGTTACCATATACTCCAAACGCATTCTCTTGGACGCCCTTCTCCGCCACTCGAACCTCGGGCCCACCAACGCTTCGTATCATCTCGACGAGCTCCCACCGACGCTTACCCGCCACTATGAAGTTCCCCACTTTCGACACCCTCAAGCCGAGCCGGTCGGACCCGAACCTGCTGGACCCGCCGAGGGCTCAAGAGAAATCCTACGACATGGTGAGCGAGCCTGGCGAATATGTCGAAGAGAACATTGCAGTGCCAAAATCCTCATCGCGGTCCTGCCACTTCTCCCATGTAGAACGTGCGCATCGCGAGCCGGCTGCTCCAAATTGTGCTCGCCGCCCTGACCGCGGCCATGGTGCAGCGCGTTGACCCGGCGGGGCTGCGTGACGCTAACATCGTGTCGACCGCGATTGCCGTCATTTGGGTCACGTACCTGTCGGTGCCGACGGCGGGCGTCTTGCTCGCCTATCACTACCTCCCGGCCGTGCGCAAAAAGTGGCCGCTGTCGCGCGTGCTCGGCGTGGAAATGGGCATGTCGCTGCTCGGCACGCTCGTGCACGTCGGCACCACCGTCGGACTCGCGCTTGCGACGGGTGCCGTGCGGTCCCCCGCTGCGGGCACCGCCATGGTATTTGCGACAATCTTTGCGACCGGGTTGGCCGTCGCGTGGGGGTACTCGGCGTATCGCGCGACGCGCGACCTTTTCTGGCGCGGTCGCGACAAGGGTACGCCTCGGCATCGTTTGGTGCCATGCACAGGGAAATATCTGACCTGGAACGGCACCTTTATTTAGGCGAGTTCATTTCCATTTCCTCGCTCTCGCGGTTCAATGACCAGCTCGGCCGCGGCCGCGGCCGTTTGTGACCGGCCTGTACTTTGTGGACGGGCCATTTGGGAGTGGCACCTCGATGTTATACCAATACGGATGGAAAGTGATTTGATAGTTATTGACTTCCAATATTTGTTTGCGGCACTTGCTCTTGGTCTTCAAGGGTCTTCACGACCAAAGCACGAAACAAGGCAGACTGAAGCCTGGCCACGAGGAAGTTACAGTGCCAAACTTGCTTTGGATGGCCGACCCAACAACCAAACTCGCTCTATATGTACTCCTCGCAACCTCACTCAACACCATAAACAACACAGGATACGACAGTGCATGTCCCAGCAATCCGCCCGCCCCCACGCCGCAAGCACCCGGCGGCGATGCGGCGAGCGCGAACGCTGGCACCCTGACCGGCCAAGCCGGTGATTTCGTTGACGCCGGCATGGGACCGTGTGCGCATGGGCCAGCAGTCGCCAGCGCCTGCCGCACAGGCGGGCCCGCCACCGCATCATGCCGAGCCCGAAGAGACCGAGGCGCCGATGTCCGTGGTGCGGTCGCGGGACATGTTTCGCAACGGTGCGGGCGAGGAGCACGGTGCGGTGCTGGGGTCGCTTTCGGAGACGTTGTCGTCGCCACCGCGATCGGCGCCGGGTCCGGGGCGCGGAGTGCGCGTGAACAAGTATGGCGACGAGGTGATGGACTGAATGGGAGTGATGAGAACGGACGGGCTGCGCGCGGTGAGAACGAAGCGGGCCGTCCGCGACTTGGTGTTGCTGTGGAATCAATTTAGCAAGCACCAGAATACAGATTTCATTTTCATACTTGCGTATATTATCATGGCCGCGGAGAAGGGTGACCCGGGCTCAAAAACGACAAAATCTGGCACAAGGGCCTACCTAAACGGCACGCGTGTGCGCTTGCTCTACGCCTCGTTGACGGCACCAAAGAACTCCTTCGACTTGACGGGGTCGGGCTTCATCGTGCGCGCGCCCTTGGTCCAGTTGGCAGGGCACACTGCATAAAATCGAGCACAGGAAATTGGTCAGCACGCGCATCCTTTCCCCGCCCACCCGCAGAAAGAACCAAATCTCAACGCACCTTCGCCGTGCTTGTCCGTGAACTGAAGCGCCTCGACGAGCCGCAGCGTCTCGTCCACATTCCGGCCAATCGGCAAGTCATTGACCGTGATCTGGCGCAGAATGCCCTTGGGGTCGATGATGAAGGTGCCGCGAAGCGCAATGCCAGCGTCCTCGATCAGCACGCCATAGTCACGCGAAATCGTCTTCTTGATGTCCGAAATCAGCGGGATTTGCGTCGCGCCGAGCCCGCCCTGCTTGCGAGGCACGTTCGTCCAGGCCAGGTGCGAGTGCTCCGAGTCGACCGAGACGGCCATAACCTCGGTGTTGAGCTTCTTGAAGTCGCCGGCGCGGTCGTTGAAGGCCGTGATTTCCGTCGGGCAGACAAACGTGCTGGTGGACAGCAGGGCGGGCGTGGTCAGTCACATCGCGAGATCGATCGCGTGCACGCGCGTGCAAAATCGCGACTGGAAAAGGCGATCCGTACAAGTCGAGCGGGTAGAAGAACAGCACGACGTATTTGCCGCGGAAGCTCGACAGGGAAACGTCCTTGAACTCGCCATTGACGACAGCGCGCGCCGTGAACTCGGGCGCGGGCTTTTGAATCTGGGCGACCGAGTGATCTGGTGGAGGGTGGCCATGCCCGCAGCCATCAGCTAATGGGATCGGATCGTCGGCGCGTGCTGTTGTTGATCGTGAAGACGCGCACGCGCAGCAATCCGCGACGTCGAAAAGCGCGCCGCAGCTGCAACACGAGCGGCGGGCGACGCCGTGGCGGCGAGCTGGCGCGCGGCGGGGGCGGCAAACGAGCGCAGGAACATGGTGCTGGCGGTCGACCTGGTCCGTCGAGGATGAAGAGGAGAGAAAGCGCACGCGCAGCGGTCCCTTCCTTCACGTTCAACGATCGGCCACTTTGGGCCATGTATTTCGAGGTTTTCTCTCGCAAACACCCCAAACCTAACCTCGTTTGGGTTTGGTGCTTTCTCCACAACCAGCTCCACTGCGCTGCGAACAACCGATAATCGTTTGCGGTCATAAAATTTGACAGCAAGACGTGTGCCAGGTGAATCTAACATATATATACGTGTATTGGCCACAGACCATAGCACGCAGGGCAGCCAACTCAGCGAGCCCCGATGTCGTTGGGCATGCTCTTGAGCAAGCGCTGAACAAGGCGCGTACAACCCTGACGGTTCAAAGATCAATAAGCATCGTGCCGGGCGTCCACCCGCACGCCGAGCAAATCTTGACGCCGTCCGTGTGCGGACCCGTGCACGCCTTCTGCCGCTTGTAGACGTCCATCGGGCAGCTCATGTCTATCATGGAGTCGCAAAAAATATCAAGCTCTGGTGCGTCTGGATGCGGATGCGTGGGTCAAATTCGTACGCGTGGCATCGCAAAGCGGCGGCTTTCTGTGAACCAGGAGCGATGAGAAGACCGTCAGTCATTGCGAGCCACGCACGGTCGGGAATGCATGGAAAATAGACTCCGTACTTCGTGTACTTGCAGTTACAGATATCGTAAATGGTCTGCGGTGTGTCGGGCACCTTCCAAACCAACGGCTTGAACTCCGTGCCGCGCTTCATGCCCAACGCGCATGATCAGTCGGCGCTCGCAAATGACAAAGGGTGGAGAAGCTTCGCGTACGTGACTGCCATCGCACCACGGCTGCGACTTGGACAAGCCTATTCGCAGGAGCCGGTTGGGTGAGGTCCGCGACCCAAACTTGCACGACACGCGTGTGGTTATCAATTTATGCGCACCACATGTGCACCACTTCTTAGTCTCGCCCGGCTTCAGACTGCGCGTGATGCACGGGCCATAGAACGGCACGGACGGGTGCAGCTGCTTCTTTTCACCGTCGCCAGCGGGCGCAGGAGCGGGACTGCTGCCCACGCCAAGGGCCAAGTCCTCAACATCGATGAGAGCTGAGCCGGAACAGGATAGAGGGGCGGGCGCCGGCGCCGGAGCAGATGCTGCTTGCTGATCTGGCTCAGCACCGCGCGAGGGTGCGGTCGATGGACCTGCTGCAGGCACGCTGGTGGGTTGCGGCGTGTTGGTCATGGTCTGTAGATCGCTGGCAACTGATTGCTCGAGATGGTCTCGTTCTTGGAGTTCAAGAGAATGGATAACCGCTGGCCAAAAGTATCAGAGTGCCCAAAGCGACCTGCAGCGGCCGTCATGGTTGTGCTGGACTCTGTTGACGCGTCGTCGTCGCGGAGACCGTTTCGATCGGTGGGGTCGGCTGAACGGTTGCGGTGGATGCGGTGGGCCCTGCCATGCACTTTGCGATGGGAATGGCGGGATAATGACTCGGTGCCTTTGCAACCATTCAAGGCTTTCTGAGTATCTTACACATCCACAGCCGACAGAACCGCTCCAATCCTCACCAAACATCAACTTGCCGCAGACCGTGGTCGATGATCAGCTTACCATGAATGCATCAACGGTGCTCGAGTCTTTGCCGTGCGCCTTGTACGTATCGCGAACCCCAGGCATGCTGCGACATGACAATCTCCAACTCATCCGACACTGCTTGCCAACAGCTGCAACGACAACCAGTCCAAGTATCGCTGCCCGCGGTGCGATGCGCCGTACTGCTCGCTGGCTTGCTACCGCACTGAGGTATGCCCAACGCCTGCTGGCTGATACTTTCATGACGATGCCGTGTATTTCCGAGACTGAACATGCGCTTGACCACAAGCTCGACCAAATACGCAGAGTCACCGCTTATGCGTAACTGGCTTCCACCAAGCAGCGATCAAGGAGAGCCTCACCACGCTCAAGGTCGACGACAAGGACCGCCAGACCATGGCCACGATTCTCCACCGCGTAGCGGCGAGCAAGCAGAACAACAGCGAGCACGGTGAGGGCGATGTTTCGGACAATAATGGTTCGTTGACGACCATTCTCACCCCTTGTTCCGATGTCAATTGGCCAGCCCCGTCCCTTTTCTAGACCTCGCGCAACGCCTGGAGGGCATCAACCTCGACACAGCGACCGTCGACGAGATTCTCGCGCACATGACCGCGGCCGAGCGCGCACGGTTCGAGGCCAGCGCGCAAGTCACCATGACCGAGCTCGCTGCCTCGTGGTCGCCGTGGTGGTGCGACGATGAGCCCTCGACCACATGGCCCGATCTTCCCGCAGATCTGGCCGTGCTCCCCGAGCACCAACCGCGCAACCGGAACCTGATGTTCAATCTGGTCGAGGTCCTGGTCGGGTACGCGACTATTGCGCGCATGACGTGTGGTGATCTTGGGCTCGACGGTAGCGGCCCGGACGTGGGCGTTGCCACGGCGGTTTGGGACGTGTCGCGCGTCCTCGGGACGCAGGACGCGTTTTCGTGGGCGTCGGTCGACGATGTCGTGGAGCACACGATTCACGTTGCACAGCAGGTTCGAACCATCGGTGTCGCGCTTTTTCTCCCCATTCCGTTCGTGTGAACTGATCGAAAGTTCTCCATGGCCAACAGCACACCGAGTACTTTGCATCGCCGGACCGCATCCCGACCCTCTTCGAGGACTTCTTGTATCTCCTGCGCACGCCCGGCGACCCGCCGGCCCTTCGCGCATTGGCTCAACTCCAACGTCTGTTTGCCGCGCTCCAACAGTGCACGACCGCGGCCAAGTCCGTGCGCAAGCGAGCCATGCTCACGGCTCGCAAGCTGCAGTTCTATCAGCAGTACCTGGCGTGGATCGTGTCGACGGATGATGGGCTCGGGATGCTGGCCGTGCTACGCGCGACTGTGAAAGCGTCGATCACGCTGCCGATGACCGCGTGCGGCCAGCGACGGTGAGCAGTCCAAGTCGCTAATTCAAGAAATATAATACTTCCTATTGCCGCACCACAGAATCAATCCTCTTCGTCTCCTGGGACCGCGTGCAGCTTTTCGTTCATCCGAACAATGCACTGCTGGGCTTCGATGCTCCGCGGAACGCGCGTCTGGGCCTCAATGAACGAGTTCAGCGCGGACAGGGTCTGACCCTCGAGATCAAGCGCGATCCCGCGCTCCACCAGGACCGTTTCCGATTTGCCAGTGAACGGCGTCAATCGTTGAGGCTATCAGGCAAGAACGGAACGAGTCCCCGCTAGTGTTCGAAGACAACCTGGAAAACGGAAAAGTGAAACGTGTAGTTGGTGAATTCGAGCGGGGTTCATTTGCCGAACATACTCGGTGCAGAGCAGGCGGAGGGCAGACTCACACGTCGGGTGCTGCACGACGAGCTTTTCCAAGAGCGCAACCGCGTCGGCCTGCCGCGATGGAAAACAAAACGTTATCAGCGCGATGCACCGGCTCCACGCGAAAGATGCGATGCTCAAGCACGTACTTTGTCAGTCGGGCCGCCATGCAGCAGATACGCATTCGCCACGATGCCAATTGCCTCGGCATTGGCTGGGTACTTGGGCAGGGCCTCCCTCGCCACGACCAGCGCATGACTCGCCCAGTCCTCGCTCGCACTGAACGCAGAGAGAGCAAAGTGGTACGAGAGCAAGTCCGGCGTCTGCTGCAGCAGGTCCTTGGCAATCGAGATGGCGAGCCGCAAATCGTTTTCGAGCAGATCCAAGTGTCCGCGGACAAGACGGGCAAGACGGTACCCAGGTTCTATTTTCTCGGCCTAGAGAACGATGTTTCTTGTCAGTTTCCTGAGCCCCGATCATGACACTCTACGGAAACACGCCACACCAAGTCCAGCGAGCGCCTGGCTTCTTCTAACGCTCCCACATGCCACGCCCACACCGCATTCGCGACCGCCGCCTCGACCGACTCGCGTGCAATCCGGCTCAGCCGCTGCACGACGGCCTGTACGCTCCGCTCCCACTGCACGGCGCGTTCCGCGGCTTCCTGGTCGCTGCGCGCCGGTTCCGGCTCAATCTGCTTGAGCACGAGCACGTACATGTCCATGCCGCGCACGCGCCACGGGTCGAGGAGCCACACGCGGTCAAACTGAGCGCGCGCGTCCTTCCACTGCATTTGCCGCGCGAGCAAGTCGCCGGCTCGCGCCGTTAGTTCCGGGTCATGCGCGAATGGGTGCGCCACGAGCTGGTCGCGCGGCAGGCAAGTTACCGCCGTTGCAGTGCGCTTCGACCGCGTGCAGGTGCTGGACCCACGAGGGAGAGGGAGAACGTGCAGACTCGGTCGCGGCGTGAATGTCCGCAAGCGAAAGGCCGACGCGCTGCGCGGCGGCCAAGAGCTCGGGCACGTGCGGGTACCGCGCGAGAAGGTGCGAAAGATACGTCTGGCGGTGACTGGCGAGATGAATGGTGGATCAGCGGACTGGGGTCGTTGAACAGAACGAACCTAAGAAACGCACGCGATGTAGCCAAATTGCGCGACAACCCACTTCAGTTTATCGGTCAAGGCATTTTCGGGTACCTTCTCCACCTGGTAATCATCATCTTGGTGAGCGTTTTTTTATTTGCACGCGACAGGCACAGCATTCCGGGTCCGAAGCGCGCGTACTTACCACTCTCAAAGCCTTGCTGTGCTCATGCAGCTTGACGAGCAGTGCGACATACTTTTCAACCAGGCCGACAAAATGGGCGAGCTGACCAGAAGGAATCGTCTGGATGGCGGCATCGTAGTGCATGCACGCCTTGTCGCGCTCGCCGTCCTCGACACACGCGTCGGCCAAGATTTCGTGTCCTTGGATTGTGAACTGCACGTCGGCCGGCTCCCATGCCTTGGATTCGAGGTACGTCAAAGTGCACGACACCTGATTGGGCGGATACGAAGAGGTTGCTTGTCGGCGCATGGTGACGCGCGCGCGTTGGTGGTGAACTCCGCGAGCAGTCGCCAATACCAGACACTTGGCCGACTCGATAAACCCGACCATGAGGTGCGAGCTCACCGCGTCAAGTGTGCCTGAAACATCAAATGTCGCGCTTGCAGGCAGTCGTGTCATGATCACGTCGGCGAAGTGGTTCGAGTCTCGACACACTGGACGTGTGCCGAGGATGTCAGGTGTCGATTGCACAATCCACATTAGTGACCATCACTACCAAAAGCGGCCACCAGGCGTTCATCCATTTTACAAAAAGAAACGGCAACCTGATCAACGAACGACGCGATAATTTCGATAAACAAAGTGGAAACGCAATTTTCTAAATTATTCGCGAATCAACTTTGTTCAAGCTGCGGTTATCTCGCTCACCATGTTGCCCGTCGGCCCACCGACCTCATCTTGCACTTCGTGGTCAGCCTCGGGCAATGCCGACGCGTCGTTACCCTCGACCACGACCGACGGTGGATTGATTGGCTTGCCGTGAATGTCGAGCTTGGGCCGGCTCGACCAATACCCATTGCCGTACGACACGAGCACTTCGCCATCGACAGGAATCGCCTTAGTCGCCACGTAAATGGCGTGCCAGACATTGCGGTACGGCACATACTGCACCTCGGCATTGAGGTGGTCCTGGTCGCCGTCGTTGGCGAACCGGAACCAGTTGCCGCGGTCTTTTGCGTCGATGCCCAAATCCATCGTGTTTCCGGCCTCGTCGCGGATTTCCGAAGGATAGGACCATTCGTAGTCAGTTGTGTGCGACCGGTTCGTGAGCACGCCAGCGTAGACGCCAAGCACGGCGCCCTTGCGAATGGGCGACGTGGCAAACAGGCCAAACCCGCGCAAGTCGTCAGTATATGCCACGTAGAAGCGCTGGTCGATCGCGGTGCCGCGTTCAATCCACGCGCCGTACTTGCGCACGCGTTTGGTCATTTCGTCAGGGTTGTCGGTAAAGCTCTTGTCCGTCGTCACGTCGTGAGTCGCAATATACCGCTGAACGTCCGGGTCAATCACCTATGGAGCCTCAGGGTCAGGACTGGAAGACCAAAGCGGTGATTTCCAGAAAACAGCACGCAAACGAACCAAATGATGAATCGGGTCGACACCAAAGTGCGACAAAAAGTGCTCCATCGTAAACCGGTGCGGCGGCTTCATCATATCGTCGCGCGACACTGGCGGCGTAGCCTGCGCCTTGGTCAGGTCCTGAATTTGGCTGGCCAGGTGCGCGACCTGCTCGTGTAATTCATTGGTCGCGGAAACAAGTTGCTCTTGGACGGCGAGAAGCCCAGAGACGGCATGGTCGTTCGTCAAAGCACGGGCAGGACTTGGAATGCCGAGAAACCGAGCGAGTGGTCCGTCTTGTACGACGAGCGCTTGGTGCAATAGCAGAGCGAGTAACGCCACCGTCAACGCTGTAGACATGCACGACGGGAAAGCGCTGTTTGAACGACTTGCGGTGGCCGGGTGCCGCCGCGACGGTGATGGCGACCGCCCTCGGCGCGACGAGGAATGCTTGGCGTTTGGGCTCGGACTTGATGATGAGGACATGATGGATGCAGACTTGACCGGCTGGTGAGAGGAATACTCCACCACGGGTCTTTATCAAACAAACAAACAAACAGGATGTGGAGGAGGAGGCGGTTGCTGTCAACCTGGGATATGTGAGCCGCGGTCGCTGTCGAGGCGGTTTGCTCACCGCTTTCCTTTGTCGATCATTTTCACTTTGTGGAGCAAATCGCTTTTTGTACGCGAAGCCCAGGTACGAGTGCTGCACAGCTTCTGGCGAGCTAGGACAGTAGATGATGGAAGTAAAGTGCACGTCCTCTGACCCCTCATCGCCAGAGTCCGGTGCAGTTCGCCCGCCAGAGTTCTTTACGGAAGACTGCAAAGCCAGACTGAGAGTGTGTCGTGTTGTCTGCTCAGCAATCCGCCGAGATGGGTCACAACTGCCGTCATCTTGAAATCGAACCCCGTCCGGTCGGATCATGCTGAAGACGATGGATGGCATGTAATTACAGTCATGAACACGATCCGGTACTATTGTCCAATGCGAAATTCCGCAGCCCGCCCGCGCCGACTCGGCTGCCAGTTTCAGTCGTCGTCGTCGTTCAACACAATCACTAGGTACGATGCGCGATCGTCAGCGCAAAATCCAACACGTCCACACCATGCACAATCCGTACCTGTCGGTGACTTGGGCCGGCTGCGCGAAGTGCATCCACCCGCACCGTCCACGACGTCGCTCTGGGACCGCGTGTGCAAGTCGAATCCGCTCTCAGCCCTCTTTGTGCTCGCGCCGTCGCGCCGACCCGGTGCCATTTACCGCGTGTTCCTGATCGTCTTCACGGCGCTCACTGCGGTCGCCGACTTGATGTCGTCGGTCATTTGGATGCTGTTCGCGACCTACCATTTCGCATGGACCCCGGCGTCGACGGGCGCGCTGCTCACCGCGCGCTCTGCCCTTGCCGCGGTCCTGGTCATGGCGTCTGGGCCTGCGATCCGGTTCCTGGCCGTCTCGTTGCGCGAGCGCGCGCCTGCGCACCCACAACGCGATTCGGGCATTCCAGCGGCTGTGGACGATGCTGGCGTCGATTTCGCGGTCAATTCATCGAGCGGCTCTTCCCGCACCTCGGCAAGACACGACCTCGACCTCGCTGACGACAAGGACGACGCCGACGCATCCACCCCACTTCTCGCCGACAGCCACCGCGCGCCCGACCACGACGACCATCTGGCGCCACACCACCACTACGACGACGCACTCCCCGCAACGCGGTGGGACACGCCGATTCTCGCCTTCACTGCATTCATCAACGTGGTCGCTCTGGCGATCATGGGCACCGGCCGGTCCGCCGCCGTCTTTACCGTCGGGTACATGACGCAGTCGCTCACGACGCTCGCCGTCCCAGTGCGCGATACGCTCCTGTCGAAACTCGTGCCAGGCACGCAGCTCGGACAGCTCATGGCGGCCAACCAGCTGATCACGTCGCTCATGAGCGCCGTCGCGCCGGCGCTCGCGAATGCCGTCTACGCTTGGTCGCTGCAGACGGGCGAGGCTGGGACGGGGGCGGTGGGCGAGGAGCATGGGCCCGTCGCGGTCCGGCAATTGGTGGTGCCGGGAGGGATGGTGTTTATCGTTGCGGCCGCGTTTGCGCTGGTTGCATTTGTGCTGGCGGCGGGCGTCGCTGTGTGGGTGCGCGGGGTGCGTGCAAAGATGCTGGCGGTCGCGTCGACCGCGGCATAGAGCTGTTGCTGGATTTCGTTTCGCTTTGAGAATGAGAATACCGTCCTGCGCTTTGTGACCCTGTTACAACCCATTTTTTCAATGCTGAATACATGTTTGGTGGTCGTTGCTTCCGTTGTCGACAGTCGTCGCTGGCTGAAAAGGATTGGACTCGGGTGAGAGGGCATGGAGCACAACAATTGCAAGCAAACCATGATCCGACCAGCTCACAAGCTCGCATGCCAGCACTCCACTCCTTTCCTTGCCACCAAGGCTCGACCACCAACTTGCCGCAATCCCAACATCAACACCTCCTCATGAACAAGCTGATTTTCGACGTCCCGAACCGGCTCGCATCGCCAGAAGCATCAGCGACCAGCCAGAACCAAGCCCAGCCTCCACAAACCCGCCAAGTGCATCTTTTGCCCTGCAAAGTCCATGCCGATCGACCCGCCAATGTCTCCAAGTACTTTATGATCACGGACATGCCGGACGGGACCAAAGAAGCGTCATTCCGCGGGCGGCATCTCAAGGGCACGCCATTGCCTGTCCCCGCGGGTTATTCCGGTCAGTTTGCGCACCCCTCCTTCCATGCCGAAATTTTGGCCTTACATTGACCGTTATGCAATACCCAGTCGTGACGCTCGCCGCACCAAACGTTGCCGCGCCCACGACCGCACCTCAGCATCACGAAGACGAAGAAGACATGCACGACAACTTGGGCGATGACGAGAGTTCCGCTCCCGCACTAGCGTCCGCGGTCACGCTGCGTGCGCACGACCGCGCGCTCGCGCCCGTGATCGTGTGGGACCACGATCAGCTGCCGAGCGTGCACACGTCCGGTGCGCTGCAAGCCATGGCATGGTGCCGATTGGCGGACGCGGTACGTGGCCAGGGCGGTATTGCTCCGATCGGAATCACACGAGACTCACGTTTTGGGTTGACGGATTGTAGGTGCATGCGCCCGTCGACATGGACGCCGCGTTGCCAGCACCGCCAACGGCGGAGGCGCGGTCAGCGGTGCAATCATGAGAGGATGGTCGCGGCTAAATGGGATTTCGTTTCCACTGAACCGTCCTAGCGGACGGTGTGGTCAGGGCAGGTCTGGGATGTTGGAAACAGCAGTCACATTGCTCACGCAAGACACGAGGGTGACCAAAATGTATTGTCGTCCTGCTCAAAGACGCAGGCTGACCTCAACCTCTGACCGCGCAGGGTTCAAGAGGTGAGAAATGGGAGAATGACCACAAACCATCGAACCGCGAGACACGATAGGCCATATGTTGCCAGCAAATGCAAGGTCACCATTTTGTCCCGTTGAATCTCACATTTGGCATCCTGTAAAGAGTGGGGCACCTCGAGAAAGCATGCGCCGTTGGACATGAACCGTGGGGCATCGATGCTGGGAAGTGGGACCGAGGCATTCATTCTCTCAATTTGCGAATGACCAACCGAGCGGCCAAGCACCAGCATTTAAAGCTACCCTATCGTGAAAATCCACGCTCTCTCAAATTGCATTCTCTCTCCCGCTGACTTGACATTCACTGACATCTCCTCATGGCGCGCTCAACAATACTGGTTGACATCCTCCCGGACGTGGCCATCTCTGCCCTCCTTTCGTTTCTTGACGCCCGAAGCAACAGCACGGCTTCAACGAAGCTGTCATTTCCTGCATCAATTCCCCGCCCCAGAGCAAGACGCTGACCGTTTCAAGCTTGCTGTCCGGATATCATTGCCGATTTTGTGCACGTTTTCATGGACCGGCTCGTTGAACTGTCCAGTGTCGATTCAATCGGTGCCTGGCTCATGTACCATCCGCCATCGCTGACTGCGGCCATGAACAAGATTGCTCAGGGTGGCGAATCATTGCTGATCGTGACGTCCACGTCCGTGCCTTGCCTGACGATGCCGTTTGGACTTGCTTTCTCCTACGCCGTGGCCCATGACTATCCTCACTATGCCCGACGATCGCTGGCCTGCATGATTGTCGCAGCACAGGGTGATGGTGATGCATGCTTTGCGGGTCTCCGCCGAACCGACGGTCGATCATGGGCCGTTGAATACCACGTCATGCTGTAACTTCCGTTTGTTGCTGCAGCGTACGGCCACGATGGATGCTCCAAACGGCTCGTTGTTGCAACCGTGAACCTGAAAAATGGAGGAACCTGGGAATGGGCCGGAATCATGGCTCAGACACAGGCGGGCACCGCGATGCTCGAGTATCTATCTGCTCCAATTCCGCCCCAAGAAGCGCTTTCCGCTCACAGTCACCTATCTGCACCGGTTCCCGCGGTGGTCTCGCAAACGGCAGCTTATCGGGTCACTTGTCGTCTTCGAATGGGTACTTGCGCGCAAAAAGGAGCTTGACCCGGATCTGTACAACCATCACGACCTGCTCATTGTCACGCTCGTGCGACTGCGCGATCACGCCTCCAGCGAACTTGTGGTGAAGCAGTCCTTTCTCCCGATCATCGAGTTGTTGATACCGGCCGTCATTGGTCCGCTTGGCTGCAACGTTTCTGCTCAAGGAGATGCAGCGGGCTTTGATCCATTGCCCAAGTTACGCGCTTGTGGAGGCGATGGTTCCACGTCATGTTCTCCACACGATTTACAATCTGAACAGCACCACTCGCTTGACAAGGGACCTGGGCATGCCAATTGACGGAAAGGAGTTTCGTTAGCTCGTCTTGAAGACGTGGGGCTACTGGTGATCTGTCTCACGCGGAATGGGCAAGAGGTTGGAGTTTGATGATGTGTGGGAGCATTGCATTGAGATAATGGTGATCCCTTGGAGCATCCCAACCTTCCCAGCCTGGAATTGTGTGAAAGCATCCCCAAAATAACATTGCCCCACTAAGATTGGGAGAGCCGGAACTACAGACGCAGGCAGCACAGGCCGCCCCCACGATCAGAGGCATCGCGCTTCCAAGAAAGCAAACTCCGGAAAACATCCCCACACTCGACACTACGGGTGAGTGAGTGGTCGTCAACCACATATCTCCAAACCAGCACGGTTGTCCCAGTATCTCCCACGCCGCCCCGTTCATATCCCTGTTTTCTTGCAGCACATTTCGAGGCTGGTAATCGAAGCCGAAGTTGCTTGACCTCGATGCACGCCCCCACTTGAAGCTGCACAGAGAGGATGACCTGCGGTGCCATTGTGACCGAGGTTCCGTCGTTGAATTGTATCACCCTTGCAAACCAATGCCTCTAGGCAACAAAGAGCGCGCGCATGGCCGCACTGTCGTGCTGTATCGTGGAAGCGGCGGCCACAAGCGCTAATGTGAAGAGTGGAAACTGGGCGTATTGGGGTTTTCATGGCACGTATATTTGTGGTGACCCGGTCCAAGAGCACAGACGAGACCGACATCAACAACGTCACCGACGAGAAACAGACTAACGATCAAACGAAAAGGCAGCAACACCAACGGGAGGCCCGACGCGCTTGGGGCGTGGGGTCTTCGTGTCTGAACGAAACGACGGCAGAGAAACGAGGTAAAACGAGCCGCTAGTGCATGGGCACTGCGAAGAAGGCGAGGGAGGGTGAGGAAAAGTGAACGAGAGAAGAGAAAACAATGCAAAACAACAACAAACGACGAGATCAGCACAGAAGTGACCGCCTCAACATCCAACGGCATCCGCTGCGCGAAATCATCAGTCACGACGTCCGACATGGGCCTCTTCCAGAGAGGCTCGGTGCGGGGGCACCAAAGAGAGAGCACATCCATTTCCCATCCATTCAGGCGCACTCGTCGGCACCCCCTGATCCGCGTGCGTTGGCCCGCGTCATCGTTCGAGGACAATCGCACCCGGCACGTCACCGTCGTCGCGTGCGACCGTAACAGCCGCAGGCACGCGCCACCACGCGCGCTTGGCGGCCTTGTACGCCTCGGCCACGAGCATGAACACGGCGAGTGTCGCGGCAATGTAACCCCACTCGTAATCAAACGGCGCGTGCTGGAAGACCTTGGTGTTGACGGCGGGCAGGTAGGGCAGCGGCACAATCACGACCAGCCCCACGACCATGGCAATCACGAGCACCTTGGCGTCGCGCCAAATGGTGTGCACGACCGACGTGCGCGGCGACCGGCAGTTGAGTCCGTGCACGAGCAACAGCAGCGAGAGCGTGACAAAAGCCACGGCGCGCGCGCGGAACACGACCTCGCACTCGGGCGTGAAGACTTTGTTGCACGAGGCGGTCGGCACAATCGTGTTGAGCGGGTTCACGGCGTGCAAGTAGGCGACGGCGACAAATTGCACGAGCGTGAACCCGCCCATGACCACGCCATAGACAAACGTGTCGGTCATGAGCTCGTGTGTGAAGACGCCGTGGCGACGCGGCGCGACACGCATCACGTCGTCGTCGGCGGGTTCAACGGCCAGGGCGAGCGCAATTGGCGAGCTCGTGACGAGGTTGATCCACAAAATCTGGATCGGCGACATGGGGAAGATGGGCGACCCGTTGCCGTCGGCAAAGACCAGGCCAATGATCAGCGCCACAACCTCGGAGACGTTGCCTGACAGCAGGTGCAGCGTGAACTTCTGGATGTTGGAAAAGATGCGGCGGCCCTGTGCAATGGCTTGGACGATCGTCGCAAAGCAGTCGTCCGTCAGCGTCAGGTCTGACGCCTGCTTGGTCACGTCGGCGCCGCCAAGGCCCATGGCAATGCCCACATCGGCGTACTACGAGGTGGAGTGGAAAAGTGAGTTGAAGAGCATCTCACACCACCCGGAGAGAAATAGGTGACGGAGCGCAAGAACGTACCGAAATAGCGGGCGCATCGTTTACGCCATCGCCCGTCATGGCGACGATCTGCCCACGGCGATGCAGCGCTTGAATCATCTTGACCTTAGTCTCGGGCGAGCACCGAGCAAGTACGAGCGGCAACTCGTCCATCGCATCCACTTGCTCGTCCGTCAACGCGTCCCACTGCGGCGCGACCATGACGCGCGCCGGGTTCGCCGCGTCGGCCGGCGACAGCAGGCCAATCTGCTTGGCAATCGCCGCGGCCGTGACAGGATGATCGCCCGTGATCATGTGAACGACGATTCCGGCCGTCTGGCATGCGGCGACGGCGCCCGCCGTTTCGGGCCGCGGCGGGTCCATGATCCCGACCAACCCGAGAAACACGAGATCGCGCTCGTACTCAGAACGCAGCGCCGGCTCCTGCAGCTTGAGCTCGTTGGTGCCCGTGATGGCCAAGGACCGGTGCGCGAGCGCGAGCACGCGCAGACCCTGTGCGGCCATGGCCTCGGCGCGCGGCATGATTTCGTTCGTCACGTACTCGGGCGTGAGCGCGTGCACGGTCGCGGCAGTTTCGCCAGCATGGCCTGCAGCGTGCGCCATGGCCGCGTCCGCGACTTGGTACGACGCCGACCGCGCGACAATCGCCTCGACGGCGCCCTTGGTCATGATCGCAAACTGGTTGGCGGCCAGGTCGCGGTAGACGACCGACATGCACTTGAGCGTCGCGTCAAACGGGTACTCGGCGAGAAACTCGACGCCCTCCACCGACTCCTTGGTCACGCCGTGCCGGTGCGCAGCCACGGCCAGAGCAATCTCGGTCGTGTCGCCCGTGCCCGAGTACATGCTGGTTGTCTTGTCGAGCGTGATCGAGCACGTGTGACAGAGGCCCATGACGCGCAGCACGGGCTCGAGTGCGACGCGCGACAGACCTTCAATTCCACCGACTGCGTGGAACGCGCCGGTGATCGTAATCTGCGCGCCAAGAACCCACCCAGCGACGGCGGCCATGGTGCCTTCGGTCAACGTGCCCGTTTTGTCGGAGCAAATGTGCGTGACTTGCCCGAGCGCCTCGAGCGAAACGAGCCGGCGCACGATCGCGCGCTGCTTGGCCATGGTGGAGACACCAAACGACATGGTCACGGTCACGACGGCCGGCAGGCCCTCGGGCAAGATGGCGACCGCCGTGGCAATCGCGTAGAGCAGCACCTGCGTGTCGTCGAACGCCCACTTGTTGACGGCAAACACGATCACGCCCAAGACGAGCGCAACACCCAAACAGACCATCATCATGCGCATCATCGACCGCTCCAGCGGCGTCTTGGCCTCAGCGCGCGCTTTAGCGCCCGCAGCGACTTGCGCGGCCATGGCGCCAATCGCCGACTGCATGCCCGTTGCCGTGACAAGGCCCTTGCCGCGGCCGTACGCGACCGTCGTCGACTTGAACGCCATGCACACTTGGTCGCCGAGCGGGAGGACCGTGTTGGCTGGCATACCCGCGCGCGGCGTGATCGGGTCAATTGACTTGCGCACGGCAATCGGCTCGCCCGTGAGCAGCGCCTCGGTCGCGGCCAAGTTGACAGCGTCAATCACGCGCATATCGGCGGGCACCTGGTCGCCCTCGGTCAGTAGGACTAAATCACCTGGAACGAGCAGCGGCGCGGCAATCACCGTGGGCGCAGCACCGCCGCGAATCACGGTCGCGGTCGGCGACGCGAGCTTGCGCAGTGCCTCCATGGTCTTTTCCGACTTGTATTCCTGCCGGAACCCGAGTAGCGTGTTGGTCAAGATGACGACGACGAGAACGGCGCCCTCGACCCAGTCGCGCGCGATCAGCGCAATCACGAGCGCGACGGCGAGAATGCCGTTCATCGGATTGACGAGATTGCTGATGAGCACACGCAATGCCGACGGCCCATTGTCGCCGCCGAGATCGTTGAGGCCGTATTCGGCGAGCCGGCGCGCGGCCTCGTCGGGCGACAGACCCACCACCAGGTCCGTGTCGAGCAGGCGCGCGACCGTGGCAATATCGTGCTCGTACCAGCGCGTCGCATTCTCGACGTGGGTGCTGGCGTGCACGCCGTCGACGTGCACGACGAGCCGATCTTTTTCGGGCGACGTCGGGCTCGACGACGCCTTGACGTCCGTGTCCGCAGCGTGCACGGTGGCAGGCTCGCGGATGCGCGCCGTCACATCAGCGCCGTCGTCTGGCGTCGTGGCAAGTCGGCCGCGCTGCAGCGAGTTCATGATGGCGGGCGGGGTTGCGATCGGGGGGGTTCGGGGGGTTCGTGCGAAGAGTCAGAGGGTGCGTGCGAGGAGGCAGGCTTGGCGCGCGGTGCGGGCAAGGGCAAGGCAGGGCACTGGGGAGAAGGGACGGGGTGCCTGTGAGCGCGCCTTTATAGAGGGGCGTGTGTGTGGGAGCGTCAACAAGGGCGCTGCGACCCCTGTCTCGTGTGAGCACGATCCCGATTCCCTAGGGGGTGGGGGGCGATTGGGGGGCTTTGCGGGCCGGGCGCAAGCTTGGCGCAGCGCTTCATGCCAAAAACAAAGCCCGCGTGTGGCATCTCGCATCTTCCAGAAGCATCATTGCAAGCTCGCAGAGCAGGACACGAACGAGAGGAGTTTGCATCATCTCAATTTGTCGACCAACCACCTCGGTCTCGTCGGTTTCGAGATCAAAATGCGCAACTCGACGACTCGAAAAAAGGTCGAAGCATTGGAGTTGAATCCCAGCAGTTCAAGCATCCGCGCAGGGCAAGACATTGGTCACAAGGGAACTGAATATGCACCACCAAATTGGCGCGATGCTGAAGGTCAAAATGGCGTCCCAAACAGCGCAGGCCGCTGCGCTGAAGTAAAACGAGTCTGTCGACCAGACACATGGCAATATGTGAGCATGAATGTCTGCTCGTGACCGCTGTAATCAATTTCCGCCAGTTCCCTCATTTAGCTCAATCGGCCAAGAGAGAGGGTGAGAGTCCCGAGCACAACGATGGCAAATCGGCTTCCACGACCGTCGCTGACCAATCAAACAAAATGGCAATGAGATTGCGAGTGCCGGAACTAGGCACAGGGCGCCCCCGCGATCAGAGGCATCGCTAAGACGCTTTAGAAGCAACCTCCAGAGAAAGATCCCCATTCTCATCACACTACAGATTGGTGGGCGTTACCCACATGTTTCCAAGCCATCACAGTTGTTCCAGAATCTCCTGTGTGTAAAATGGGTTTGCATGCTACTTGAACGGTTGTCCCGAGTTGAAGTTCGAGGCTGAACGTTTCGGGGGGCAAATGGGCGGTTGGGTCGTGCTGCTTGGTGGATCCTCCTCTCACAGCTCACAGGTTATGAACAGCACATTCTTGATTGAAGATAGACGATGGAATCGTCAAGGCTGCATACATGTGCGCCAACAACCGGCCAAAAGCTACAGACTGATGACACCAAACCAACACTCTCGGGGGAATACTCCAACGTCACGATGCGACCACCGACTCCCACCGGCGAGCGCGCGCCTCGTGCCGCAACCGCGCCACCTCTTTGCGCGCCTCTTCCAGCTCGGTTCCCCACCAGAACCGGCGCGTATCAGCGACCTTGTCGAGCACCACTGCGACCGTACCCCACCCGGTCGCGCGGTCGATTTTTTTCAGGATCTTGCGCACGCCGGCCTTGGACCAGGTGCGCGCCAAGTCGGCGCGGTCGAGCCGCGCGTCGATTCGCGCCATGCGCGCCGCGAGCCGCGTGGCCGCGAGGACCGCGGGCCGCGTGGCGGTGCCGGCGTCGTGCGGGCGGATGGGTGGGCCGGGGGCCGCGGGGATCACGCCGGCGTCAAAGAGCTGGTTGGTCATGTTGGGTCAAGCAACGGTCTGCATGGAAAACGGCGTGCAGGCGAAACGACTCGCACCTCGGCCCAGTACTGCGACGCGGCGAGCGCCGTGGCCGCGCG
Organism: Allomyces macrogynus ATCC 38327; assembly: GCA_000151295.1. Lineage (NCBI taxonomy): Eukaryota > Fungi > Blastocladiomycota > Blastocladiomycetes > Blastocladiales > Blastocladiaceae > Allomyces > Allomyces macrogynus. The sequence goes on from GG745330.1 coordinate 1,985,076, forward strand.
CGCGACGCGCACGTTGGTCCAGTAGGCGCGCTCGACAGCGTCGATCGCGTGCTCGAGGTCGCGCAGGAACGGCGCGTAGTTATCGACGGCGGCCAGGTCAGCAGTACTGGGGCGTGCGCTTCGTCCGGGCGGTGCCAGGCGCGTTGAGTCGGCGTGGGCTTCGTGGCACTCTTTGAGCCGCTTCTTGAGGGCGTGGTAATCGAGGTACTCGCACGCGTCAGTCTCGCTCTCGGCCATGGCGGCCTGGAGCCGCTTGCCAAACTTCATCGAGGCGCGTCGGGTGAGCTAGGAAACCGACTGCAGCTAGTCTCGGTGGCGGCAAGAGATGCTGGAGCGGGTTTAGCGCGACATCAGCGGCGTTCACGGCCGAGCGGGTCGAGCCGGAGTCAAACGCGTGTCGACAGCGGCAGACCGGTGGATGCGAGACGCCAGCGCAACCACGTCTCGCAGGGCGCATCGAGCACGCGGAAACCACGTTGGCGATATAATCGTGGTGAATGGCGAGCGGCGCGCCGTTGCTTTGTTCTCTTTTGCAAGCACCAAAACGCGTCGCGCCCGTCGCCGCCGGCCTGTTGCGCCAGGCATCCGTTCTGCCCACGCTACCGCCCTCTTCCCTGCTCGGCACTACCCGCAAACCGACGCTGAGCAACCCGACACTCTGATCGAGCCCGCCTTGGGCCCAACTCGTGCGCGACCGACGCGATCCGTTCGGCTACTCCTCCGATTCCGGCCTTCCTGCACGGCCATTTCGACCTCTCGCGACACCGTCTGCGCTCGCGACCATGACCTCGGTTGCGCCCGACCCCGTGGGCCTGCAATCCGCGGTCAAGATGGCTGCCGCGCGTACCGATCCGGCGTCCCCGATGCCTGGCGGCTTTGGCAGCGCGACCGCCGATGACGACGCCTCTGCACCTGACCGCGGCCTGGCGCCGTCGCCCGCGCACTCTTCTCTGACTGTCTCGACTGTCTCAACCGTGGCCGAGGCCACCGTGCAGCCCGACGTGAAAGTCGACGACCAGCACAAGGACTCGCTGCTCGTCTTTCTCAAGAAGATTTTGGGGAAAGACGTCGACTCGCTGCGCATTGCCGTGCCACTGTTCTTGCTCGAACCCGTGTCGAACCTTGAGTACCTCGCCGACCTCGACCACGCCGTCGAGCACTTTGTGGCCGCGCCCGTGAAGAGTGATCCGCTCGACCGGTTCCTGAGCGTGTTCATGCTCTTGATTACAGGACTCAAGCGTGCATTGCGCAAGGCCAAGAAACCGTTGAATCCGATCTTGGGCGAGGTGTTTTACTCGCATTTCACGCCGACGTTTGAGGACGGCGCGATTGACGGTGGAGAGCCGGTGTCGGCGACGATGGAGTCGGCGGCCGAGGGCGGTTTGCCGACGGTGTACCTTGTTGGCGAGCAGATTTCGCATCACCCGCCGATCTGTACGCGAATCGCACCCATGTCAGCAGCGGGGCGAGAGCTGGCGATTGACGTGGATTGATTGCGGTGTAGCTGCCTTCCACGCGACGTGCCCGGACCGCGGCATCGACATTACGATCGTCTACGACGTCAAGGCCAAGTACAACGGCCTGAGTGCGTCCCTTCCATTCCCAACCCCCGATTCCGCGTGCTGACCCTTGCTGCGGATAGGCTTCGCCCTCGAAAACAAGTCGCTCGGCACCGTGCGCATCGCCGACCACAACGAAACCTACACGCTGACCTACCCGTCGGCCAACATTGTCGGGATCGTGACCATGAACATGCGGCTCATGTGGACCGGCACGTGCACGATCGAATGCGCCGCGACCAACCTCAAGGGCACGCTCAACTTCAAGGAACAGCGGTGGTTTGGTCGCGACACGTACGACGTGACGGGCACCGTCACCTCCCTCGATAACGCGAAACAAGTGCACGCGACGCGAACGGGCGCGTGGAACGACACGATTCACGTGCAACGCACGGGCGTCGACGCGAAACCGGCACCCATGTTCTCGGTCCGCGACCGGTCCGTCTACACGCCGAGTGTGGTTCCGGGCGACCGCGCGCCGCCGCACGCATCGCGCCGCGTTTGGGCGGACGTCGTGGCGGCCATGCGCGCCGGGGACGCGTCGGGTGCGGCCAAGGCCAAGCACGACGTCGAGCACCGGCAGCGCGCCAAGGAAAAGGAACGCGTGGCGGGCACGCGCGCACCGTTCCAGGCCGTGTATTTTGAGGGAGATCCGTTGGTCCCGGACTCGGTGCGGTTTGTCGCGGGGGTTGTCGCGTTGCCGGCAGTCGGCGAGGATTGTCGTGGGCATCCAGCGGCAGTGGCGGCGGCGCGCGGGATTGGGGTGGTGGGTGCGGCCGAGGACGAGGTGGAGGAAGTGGCGGCGGGGGCGGTGGACGAGGATGCGGAGGATTCGGAGAGCGGCGAGTCGTTTGAGGACGCGAATGAGTGAGGGAGCGGGGTGAAGGAGGGATTGAGCGCGCGCAGAGCAGGACTCGGCGGCTGATGGGGGCGATGGCGGACTGGCGGGCGGCGCAGACGGGAGAAAGTAGACTGGTTCAGTTCAGGACAGGCGCTGGGAAATCGGTTCTTCTCGCGAGGGGATGGGTCGTGGAGCGGCAGGTGTGACAAAAAGCGTCGGCTGCTTGCTGAATGTTGGCACGTGCGAGTGATCAGGGAGTCGATGCGCCGCGCCGTCACGGCCAAGTCGCCGTCCACCGCGACCAACCGCGACGACCACCACGACGACCGGCCCCGCCGACCGCGCTCGCCGCGGACCACGCTCCCGCCCGACCGAACCGACCCGCAACCTGCCGCAATGAGCTCTGCCGCCGGCTCGTCCTCGACCGCGGCCGCCGGCGCCGCCGACGGCGTCGAGCTCAACGTGCCGGCCTTCCACCGGCGCGCGACGGCGCTGCTGACCAACCTCGCCGCGAACCCGGCGCAATTCGGCGACGCGCACGCCGTGGCCATGGCCACCGGCGCCGACCTCGAGGCGTTCCCCTACGACAAGGGCCCGACACTGCACACCTGGCTGCTCGGCTACGAGTTTTCCGAGACCGTCGTCGTGGCCACGCGCGACGGCCGTATCATTATCCTGACGTCGCCCAAAAAAGCCGCCATGCTCACGCCGCTCGCGGCGGGCGGGGCCACGCCCGTGACGCTGCTCGCGCGCGCCAAGGACAACAACCGGCTCATTGAACTTGAGGGCATGATTCGCGACGCGGCCGGCGGTGACGAGCCCGTGCGCGTGGGCCACTTCCCAAAGGACAAGCAGTCAGGCAAGCACTTAAACGAGTTCACTGCCGCCATGGCTGCTGCCGGGTTCGCCTGGTGCGACGCGACGCTCGGCGTGTCGCTGTGTCTCGGGTCGAAAGACGCGGCGGAACTGGCGCTCGTCCACAAGGCTGCCAAAGTCTCGGCGGCCGTCATGAAAAACCATTTCTTCGAAGAGATCATGTCGATCATCGACGAGGAAAAGACAATTACGCACGAGGAATTGACCGACCGCATCGACGCGGTCCTCGCCGAAGAGAATATCGCCAAGTACGCCAAGCGGCTGCGGTTCCCGGCCGACCTCGACCTGCCCATGACCGAGACGTGCTATGTCCCGATCGTGCAGTCCGGCGGCGAGTACGACTTGCGGCCGTCAGCGCAGTCGAACGGTAAGAATTTGCACCCAGGCACGATCCTGTGCTCGCTCGGCGTGCGGTACAAGAGCTACTGCTCGAATATCGCGCGCACGCTGCTCATCAACCCGACCAAGCGGCAGGAAAAGAACTACGACTTCTTGCTCGAAGTGTTTGGGTACCTCGTCTCGCTGCTGCGGCCCGGGCTCAAGGGGAAAGACGTCTACGGCAAGGTGCTGCAGTACGTCAAGGCCAAGCGGCCGGACCTCGAGCCGAACCTCGTCAAGTCGGTCGGGTTCGGCATGGGCATCGAGTTTCGCGAGTCGACGTTTGTGCTCAATGCGAAAAACGACGTGGAGCTGCTGCCCAACGCCGTCTTGAACGTCTCGATCGGGTTCCAGAACCTGACCAACCCGGACGCCAAGGATAAGCGCAATCAAGTCTACGCGCTGCATATTGCCGATACCGTAGTCGTCGGCAACGACAAGACCGTCACGCTCACGTCCGACTGCACGCGCGACGCGGCGGAAGTGTGCTTCGAGCTCGAGGACGACGAGGACGATGCCGCGACCAAGGCCGCCGCCGCCGACAAGGCTGCCGCGAAAGCTGCCAAGGCCAAGGCCGCGTCGGCGGCGGCCGCTGCGTCGAGCGACGGTCCGCGCGGCAAGCGGCAGGCGTCGGCAATTTTGCAGTCCAAGACGCGCAACGAGGCCGCCGAGGCGTCGGCCGAGGCCAAGCGGCGCGATCACCAAAAGGAGCTCGCGGCGGCGCGGCAAGAAGAAGGGCTGCAGCGATTTGCTGCAGGCGGCGAGCGCACCAAGGATGCCGACAAGCGGCTGTTTCGCAAGTTCGAGTCCTACAAGAAGGACACGAATGTGCCGCGCGACGCTGGGCTGCAGATTCACGTGGACGACCGCGCCGAGACAATTTTGCTGCCTGTCTACGGACTGACGGTCCCGTTCCACATCTCGACTATCAAGAACGTGTCCAAGTCGGACGAGGGCGACTACGTCTACCTTCGGCTCAACTTCATTTCGCCGGGCCAGGCGCTCGGGCGCAAGGAGGAGCTGCCGTTTGAGAACCCGAACGCGACGTTTATCAAGACGCTGACGTATCGGTCGAACGACGCGCCGCGCATGAACGACATTTACCGCAAGGTCTCGGAACTGAAAAAGCAGTCGCTCAAGGCCGAGGCCGAGCGTAAGGACAAGGCCGATATCGTCGAGCAGGACCGGCTCGTCGAGGCCAAGCGCAACAAGCCTGTCGCGCTCATGGACGTCTATGCGCGCCCAACCTTGGACGGCAAGCGGTTGCCGGGCGACCTCGAGATTCACACGAACGGTCTGCGGTACCGGTCGCGGCTCAAGTCGGAGAACCGTATCGACATTCTGTTCAACAACATCCAGCACCTGTTTTTCCAGCCGTGTGACAACGAGCTGATTGTCGTGTTGCACGTGCACCTCAAGAACCCGATCATGATTGGTAAAAAGAAGACCAAGGACGTGCAGTTCTACAAGGAGGCGACCGACGTGTCGTTTGACGAGACGGGCAACCGGCGGCGGCGCGCCTACGGCGACGAGGACGAGCTGCAGCAGGAGCAGGAGGAGAAGCGGCGGCGTGCGCGGCTTAACAAGGAGTTCAAGGAGTTTGGTGAGACGATTGTTGAGAATCCGGACGTGCAGTTCCGGCTCGACATTCCGTTCCGCGAACTCGGGTTCCACGGCGTACCGTTCCGCGCCAACGTGCTGCTGCAGCCGACCGAGGACTGTCTTGTGCACTTGACCGACCCGCCGTTTTTGATCATTTCGCTCAAGGACGTGGAGGTCGTGCACCTCGAGCGCGTGCAGTTTGGGCTCAAGAACTTTGATATGGTCTTTGTCTTCCACGATTTCGCCAAGACGCCCGTGCACGTCAACTCGATCCCCGTGCAGGACCTCGAGCTCGTGCGCGACTGGCTCGAGTGCGTTCTTTCTCTTCGGGCCGTGTGCCGCTGTCGCTTGCGTTTCCGCCGCTGACCAGTTCTTTCCTCCCTCCTACCCGTAACTAGCACGAGCGACATTCTCTTCACCGAGGGCCCCGTCAACCTCAACTGGTCGGCAATCATGAAGACGATCAACGACGACCCGGCCGCCTTCTTCAAGGACGGCGGGTGGTCCTTCCTGCAGGCTGATTCCGACGAGGACAAGTCGGCGTCCGAGGACTCGGCGTCCGAGTTTGAGGCCGAGTCCGACGCTTTCATGTCGGACGCGTCCTCGTCGGACGACTCGTCCGACATGTCGGCTGTCTCCGAGTCCGGGTCCGGGTCCGAGGACGAGGAAGAGTACTCGTCGGGCGAGGACTGGGACGAGATGGAGGACCGCGCGCGCCGCGACGATGAGCGCAAGCGCAAGCGGATCGAGGAGGTCGGTGGCGCGCCGCCGGCGAAGAAGCGGCGGTGAGCTGTGCATGCGTGGATTGACGGAGGAACGGAGCGGTGGATGAGTGGGCGTGGGTGATGGGAGAGTGCGGTGTGGATGGAATATGGCCGGGAGTGGGCGCTGCTTTTATGAATTGTGGATTTCTCATCGACTTTGGCGGTCAGGCAGGTTTGCTCGACCTCTAAGCTTCAAGCGACGAAACGGAAGTCGTTGCTTTGAGGTCGTTTCCGGCGAGTGGAAGAGTGGAAAGTGCAACTGAAAAGCTTTTCGTTACAAAATGCTGCATTGCATCGCGCGCGTTGATTCATGTACTCAAAGGCACGTCTTCACTCTCTCGCAGTGATGATAGCCTGGGCGCACGTCCGTGATGATAGCCTGGAATAAGTCAAACAGCAGGAGGATTGTGAGCGCCATTGAACCCATGTTCCGAAATCAAGACGAAGTCATTGAAGTGAAGCGAGCGTAGATGGCCATTGCAACGACGTGCACTAACAGCGGCAATGGTGAGTTGCCTGGTCGCGATAGGCCAACCGTGACCAGAGTCGGTCGTACGCAAGATGGGCGAGCCATTCCCCAGAGACCAGCCTAGGGTGGTCCAAGAACTGCGTCCAATGGTGCTTGGCGGTAGTCGTGGGGTGTGGCGAAAGACGTGCACCATCGTGGCAGGGTCGCGCGGAACATGCTATAAAAGCGGGCTTGGTGCCAATGGTGTGGATGGCCGCATGGGCCCAGCAGAAGCAGCGGCCGTATTGCTGCTGCCACGGAGGAGGGTGGCACGAAGAGATTGACGCATTTGGGGTGCGGGCGACAGTTGGTTGGAAGTCTGGAGACGAAGAGCTGGTAGCGTGGGTGCGGGTTCTGTGTTTTTGGATTGGATGGCAGTGCAGTAACAGCCACCTACACCTGGCCCAATTTTCCACCAGACGCATCTTCCGCCAGACCCGTCAAGGCCACGTTTCAATCCTCCAGACCTTGGCGGAATGGAGGAGAGCCGACTGTGCCAGAAAACCCACTCCATTCTCACCATCACCTTTCCTCACTGCACATTGCACCACAAATGACCACAAATGATCACCACGATTGCTGCAACAGCATCGATCAGGAACTTGACAATTCTTCACAAGCGCATGCAAGGGAACAATTGACCTGAGACGCACGGTTTGACTTGGGAATGTGACTGCATTCACTGTGGCTGACAACCGTTTGACAACCATGTCTCCTGCACAGGGCCACGAATACATTTCTGATTTTAGGCCAGTTTTACTGCCCGTCCACATTGGCGCTGCTCCGCCAATCAGGCTCTTTGCGGAGGTCCATTCGCGAGAATAAACGAGAACGCCAAATTAGCCTAAGATATGGGAATGACGAGATGAATTTCATGGCATCATTGAGTCCGAATCAAGGCAGATGGAGCGGCAGAGCAGCGCGGAAAAGGTCAGAGAAACAAGAAGATAGCGAACTGTACGCCTCTTTGTGCCTTCCTGATCTGTTATTTTTCCACTGCGGTGCGAGACACTGGACGAGGATGGACCACGCTGTGACGTGCAGTATGCTTTCCCATCTCCAGCTGGTCCTATTCTCAAGAACGCAAACAGACGCACTCTCGCTTCCTTCTCTACCCGACCGTTCTCGATGCCCCCACTGAGCGCCGCTTTCGTCCGTCGCGGCAGCCCAACCACTGTCGCCGTTCCGACTTGTCATGTTCACTCGCTTCGCCGTGCTCAACGTGCCCAGACCCCCCTGCACACACACCCGAACGAGCATCACTTGTCAAGCGGTCTACATGAGTAAGAGTCTCAATTCGTTGGATTGTTATCGTGCGCCCTAGTGTTAGGACACATCGGAAAAGGCTCTGCAACCCTACCTCAACATGCGCCGGACCGGTCCATTCTCGAATCCCCACGAAGAAGGTGAGTGCAGCGTGCAATCCGTGATTTCATAATTTGCCAGTGTTGGTCTAAATGTGGTTTGGCCTCATGATCAACCATAACCCCTGGTATTGGACTCGAGTGTCCAGGTATCTCTTTTGATACCGACCGGCTCTGAAGTCGCCCAGTTTGGTGGCAATAAAGGGGATTTGGGAGCGTTCAATTTTTTGGCCGCCGATTGTCTGAGGCTGCCCGGCTCAGGATTGCCTGATCTTGCCTGCGTCTTCGCATATGTTGGGTCGCTCAGTGATTGTAAGCCGTGGCAAATCGATTCTTTTCTATTCTTTTTGTTGGGCCAACGATCGCCGTCAAAAGCGGCGACGTGGGTCGTTTCAAACCAAACACCAAGTCCAGGTCGTCGCGGATCCTTGGTCAGCTCGATTCTGCCCCCACATCCTGTTCGATGCAAGAAATTACCAATCAAACGTAAATCAAAATGTTGACGATAACTGCATCCAGTTGTATTCTGCGCAGGTGCCATGCTCTGCCAACGCTCCACAGGCTTGCTCATCTCCAATTTCATATAACCCCAAATCTTGACAAACGCAAACATGGGCGGGCGGCACTGGAGAGGTGCCGGAAGGCTCTAGCTTTGCAGAAAGTTTCGCCCTTTCTTGCCTTGTGGTAGCCGAGTTGATGCGTGCCACCGTGATGAGGGCCTGAAGAATGAATTGGTGCAATGATCAGTGAGGGGAACTTTCACACTAACTCCTCAACATTCAAGCCAGAGCAACAAAAAGAATACGTACAGGAACAGCGATGCTCAATGAAGCAGGATACACTAGTAGCAAAGGAATAAATATGGTGAGGTCTCGAAAAAACGGCATTGTAGTTGCACGCGGTCGCTCGACGACACCCAAGTCAATATTTCAGGTACGTACATAGGACGAGCGGGGCATTGACCAGAAACCGCACCCGGCGAAACACGGGGAGCCGAGGGTGGTCCAAATACCACGTCCAACGACGTGTGCTTGGTGGGCTTGGCGGGCGTGGCGGACGTGGCAGATGGCGAAAGACGTGCACAACTGTGGTGGGGTCACTCGGGACGCGCTGTAAACGGGGAACGGGTTCAAATGGAGTCAATGCTCGCATGGGCCCCGCAGGTGCAGCAGCGGTGCCGTTCCTGCCGCAGTTTGACGCATTGGAGTGAGCAATGAGGGGAAAGAGGGAGAAAGCAAAGATGCGCGGGCTCATTTCTTGGTCGAGGTCAGGACCGTGGATTGGAATGCAGCAGTCTCCACCTTACTTAATTTACTGCCCGCCATCCAATCCGCCCCAGATTGCCCAGCAGCAGCTCAACGATACTCTCAGGACCATATTGCCTCGCTGTTCTCCACCTGCTTGAGCCTCCGTTTTGCACGACATGAATATATGCAAATCCCCAACACATCATGCCGCACACGGCCCGTCCGCCGACGAAGTCCAGATCAAAGATTCACTGGGGGCCGACGGAATGTCTCAATCGTGCGCGCGCGTCGCTCACTCTTGTTGATTGGCGCCAGCGGCGGCGTTGCCCACGTGTTGGACAAGACTTTCTTGGTCGCTTCGTTGGATCCCTACGTGTCGCGGAGAGATGCGTGAGGCCAGGCCCGCGACCGAAAAACGAAAATGCGAGGGGGGGGGGGGGGGGGGACGGACCTTATTTGGCGGGAACGGCGGTGGCCGCGCAAGGAGCGGCTCCATCGGAATCGTCAAGAATGGCTCCGTCGGGTTGCTGAGGTAGGTCAAGTCCTCGTTGAGAATGCGCGGTACGGGGAACTGGCAAACGTGGTCCAAGATCACGTCGTCGGCCGACGCGAATCGCCAAATGTCGGGCAGCGCCGCGTGAGGCTGGGCGTTCAAATGCTATCAAGGAATAACAGGGTGAGCCAAAGGACGGCTCGATAAAACGGCCAGCATAGAAACGAACCGTCATGGCGTCCTCGAGTGGGAGCTTGAGCAAGCCATCGAGCGCCGCGGGAATCCCGCGCTGCATGCGCGCCATCCAGTAGTCGAGCGGGTCGCTGTCCTGGAGCACCTCGAGCGGGTTCTTGGCCTAGAAAATCACATGAGTTAGAACTTGAGCGACGAGGTCGGAACCGCGAAAGGAAACAAATATCGTGCCTCGTAGCTGTGATCCAAATCCAGCAGCTCCGTGACGTGCGAGCTCAAATTGATCTTGACCCCGACGCCGCGCATGTGCGCCGTGTACGACTTTTCGCGCGTCTTGACGAGTAGTCTCGTTTCCAAGGGCCCAACCATCGTGGCCTTGACCGAAAAGTGGACTTTGGCCGCCTTGCCCGGTCCGACGACCATGGACGGGGGCAGCGACACAAGCGGGCAGGTGCCGAGACTCGAGTCTGCCGAGGTGGGCGGCGGCGCATCAAACGACGCGTGCAGCGGCACGTCTCCGCGGTTGGTGATGACAAACGACTTGAGAATCGGATGGTCACACGGGCACTGCCCAATCTCGACGTTGGACGGAATGTCGACGGCCATAACTCCGCCGACGCCAATCAGCGCCACTTCCTTGAAATTGAGCCCCTTGGATTCGATAATGAAGCTGCTGCCGTATCGGCCGACCGCCGTGGGCCGGAACGTGATAAGCACGTTCTTCCCCTCCTTGGGCCCGAGCGTCCCCTGCGCGCAGCTGACCGAGTAGCAGTCGCGCACGTTTGGGATCGACCAGTGCAGTGCGACCTTGCCCTTGTTGAAGAGCTCGAGCGTTTCTGTGTAGGTCGACCCGACAGCGCACACGCCAAAGTCAAAGTAGTTGTTTTGCAGCACGAGTTCCGGGAACGAGGCCTTGCCGCGCACAATGATCTGGAACGTGCCAACGTTGGTGACGAGATGCAGCTGCGTGCGCAGCTCGTACCCGCCCGACGGGTTCCACACGACCATGATCTTCTCCGTGCTCTCGCCCGGCACTTCGCCGGCCGACTTCATAATCTTGATCGGGTAGGCGTTCTTGATTTGGTACTTGAGCGGGAACTTGCCGTAGTTGGTGATGGTCAGCGGCTTGCTGGTCGCCTCGAGCACCGGGCAAGTGCCCATGTTGAGCACTTGGAACTCGTCATACTTGACAATGGCCTCCTCGCACTGGCCCAAGATCTTGATGGCGTATTGCGCGCTCTGCAACTCCGTCTTGATCACGAGCGTCTCGGCAAAGTGGCCCACTTTGGCCTGCACGTAGCTGGCGACAATGACTACCTCCTTGCCGGCCGGAATCGTGCCCTTGGGGTTCGTGAGCTGGAACAGGTGCGGCTTGGTGTTTTGCCGGACCGAGTAAGCAATGTTGACCGACCCGGAGTTGCGAATCGTGAATGCGCGTGATGGCCGCGTGCTCTTTTCAAACATGCCGAAATCGATGCGCTCATCACTGAGCGTGAGCCGCGCAAACCCGGCGTGCAAGATCACAGGCACCGTGTTGACCGAGTAAGGCGAAATGATCGAAAGACTCGTGTGCAACTTGAGTTCCTGCGCCGGCTTGTAGACGATTTGCACGGTACTCTCAGAAAACGGCTGAATCGTCATGGACGACGGGATAAACTCGAGCAATGGGTCCTTGGACTCGAGCTTGAACGAGACGGGGTAGTTGACGTCGCCCACGTTCTTGAGCCCGAGCTTTTGCGTGTAGGTGTTGCCAATCAAACAGTCGGCAAAGTCGAGTATCACTTTGGTCACAATCAGAACGGCCTCGCGGCCGACACCCGTCAGCTGAATATCGTACCACTCGTTGCTATTCCCAACCAGCAGTTTTCCTGGAGCCGGCGACTCGGACCGCGGGTTGAAGACGAGCGGCAAGTGGTACGTCTGGCCCGGCATGATGCTGACGCGCTCCTTGGGCCACTCGGCGCCCTTGAAGAACGAGTCGCTCGGGATCAAGTCAAACTTGGTCAAGTGCAATATGGCGTTGCCCTCGTTGGCAATCGGCAGCGACGAGCTCGTGTCCTTGCCAATCATGCAGTGCCCGAAATCGAACCGCTTGTACTTGTAGAGCGACATGCGCGCCTGGCCACCGGACCCGCTCATCTTGATGCGAATCGGCTGTGAGCAGTCCGGGATGAACCGCGTGGGCGCCGTCTGCAGCGACTCGTCGACGGGCTCAAACGCAAACTGGATCATGACCGACTTGCCCACGTCCAAGTGGCCGCGGTTCGGGAACACGGTGATCGACCGGTTCTCTTGCTCGACGAGGAACGAAAAGGCCTTGTTGCCGACATTCGTGAAGATGCGGTTGATCACTTCGCGATGGCCAATCTGCTGACACCCGAAGTCAATCGGGCGCGAGTCGTCCATGACCACCGAGACGAGCTTGGGCGTCGCTGTCAGGGCAATCTCGTAGGTCGGTGTGTTGGGCACATTGGGAATGCAAAGGAGCGTGGCCAGGAACACTTCCTCGGTCGGCAAGTTCACCTGGACGGCAATCTCGACCTCGCCGTAGCCCGGCAGCAGCGCCGACGGCGGGTCGACGCGAATAAATGGCTGGATCTGGCTCAAGACCTGCGACGACACGGGGTGCTGCATGATGTTGTTGAAACAGATTTGCCGCCGCTTCGAGTGGATGCGGTACCCTTGCTTGCGTGCCGCATTCGTTTGCGTCGAGCTCTTGAACAGACCGAGCATGCTGCGCATGTCGCCGCCGCCGCCACCCGTCGACGGGGCGAGTCCAACATCGGTCGACGCGTTCATCGAGAGCCCGTACGAGGATCCCATGCGCGACGCGGTGCGCAGACGCTCCTCTTGCTCCTCGGCGGGATCCACGCGGCTCACGATGCGCCTCACCATCCACCAGTAATCGGCGGCCGTCAGCTTTTCGCCCGGTTGCCGGTCCGTGTCCTTGATGAGCTGCGCGCGCGCCCAGCCGTTGCGCGGATCGAGCGCGCCAAACGTTTCCGTGAGCTCCACGACCGACCCGGCATTCTCGCCGCCGCGAATCAGCGACCAGCCGAAATTGAGCAGCGCCGGAATCGACCCGGAATTCATGATCACAATCTTGCGCATGGTCGTGTGCCGCACGGCAATATCTTCGAGACTGAGCGACCCCTTGTGCGTGATCGCAATCGTGCCGCCCTTGGCGCGCAACTCCATGTTGACCTGCACCGCGTCCGACAGGACACAGAGCGTGCCCTTGCTCGATGTTTGCTGCTTGGCCGTGAACCGCACGGCCACTTCGATCCCGTTCTTGGGCTTGAGCCGGCCCTTGAACGCATTCGAAAACTGCCACACCGGCCGCTTGGTCGCCGGGATCAAGACGCCCACCAAGTCCTTGGCGTGCAGTGGAACGCTCGCCGACGGTCGTAATCACAAAGTCCGGGCTCGTGACATACGTCTCGTAGGCTGATGTCCACGAGGCCGTCGGTGGTCAAGTAGAACCGCTTTTCGAGCGTCGACTGGCAGCGGGACCCATGCCCGAATCGATACATCTCACATCGACGTCGGCCTGCGTCGCAACTTCACGTCGAGTTTCCCGATCCCTCCCGCCGCGAGCACGTCCACGCGCAGCGGCGCATTCTCCCATAACACTTGCAACACGCCGCGGTACTGGCTCTCGGCGGTCGGCGAGAACGACAGCAGGATCAGCGCACTGCTTTCGGCCTCAATGTACCCGCGCTGCGGCGTGAGCAAAAACTCGGGCACGCGGAACGGCTCGATAAAGAAATCGATCCCAAACGGGCCTTCGTTGACGAGTTTGAACGCGACCTGGTACTGCGCGCCCAACGGATGAATTCCGAGATCCACTTGCGGCGGCTGGCCGGCGCCCTGTGGCATCACGTTCCCGTCAGCATCGAGCAATGCCAGCTTCGACTCGGCGCCAGTGCCCGTGAGCTCGAGCTCGCGCGCCTCATCGCCGCACTCGATGCGCAACGTGCAGGCGACCGGCTGGAAATGCGTGGGTACAAACTCAATGAAGACTGCCGTCTTGTCACCGTGCCGGCAGAACCCGTTCGGATTCACGACGCGGAATCCGCCCGGGTTGTTAATGATGTAGGCCTGGTAGGGCGTGCCGTAGTTGCCCTTGTTGTCAATCAAGATCTCCTTGCGCATGCTGCGGTTGATCCGGCACAGACCAAACTCGAAGAGCTTGGTCGCTGGCAGCAGTGAAATCATCATTTGCCCGCCGACGCCGCGCACGACGGTCGTCTGCACGTGGTGGTCGTACCGCAGCTCGAGCTTGGCCGCGTAGGACCGCATCACGAGCGGCTTGAACGCGACGGTGAACGTGAATTCTTCCTCGACCTTGGCGTGGCCACTGACGAGGTCGACCGAGTACGGGTGCGCGACGGCGTCGTCCGGGTCCTGCACGAGCACGAGGTTGAAGGACACGGGGATGTTGCCCATATTGCGCAGCTTGAACGTCTTCTTGTAGGTTCCGTTGACAAGACACGTCCCGAAATCCAAGTTCTGGAACTGGTCGAGCGGGCTCACGCTCAGCGACGACACGCCCACGTGACCCTTGACTTTCACGAGAAACACATCCGACCGCGAGTCCGACGACTTGATAAAGAGCTTGGTGCTGAGCGTTTCGATGAACGTCGGTCGGAACACGACGTGCAGGTGCTGCAGCGTCTTGGGCGGGATCACGGGCGCGGTTTGGTTCAGGAAAATCGACGGGTGGTAGGAGAGCAGCGACACTTGCGCCTCGGCGTCGCCCTTGTTCTCGACTTCAATGATCTGCGCGTTATCGTTGCCGAAAATCGCCGTGCCGAAATCCACTTCCTTGGTGTGCACGTACAAGTCCGGGTACCCGCCGGCACCGACCAGCCGCACCGTTGCGCTCGGGTAAAAATACCCTTCGGTCGAGTAATACCGAATCTGCAGCATCGCGTCAAACTGGCCGTAGAACCGAGGGTTGAACGTCACATCGACGTCCATGTCTCCACCGCCATCAATCACACCCTGCTCCGGCTCACAGAAGTAGACCGGGTGACTACTGTGCGTGATGAACGTGCACGGCAATCCGCCGGAATTGATGAGCGTGATGCGCTTGCTGCGCGACTTGCCCACGCCCAAAACGCCAAACTGTAAGGCCGTCTCGCTTGCCGTGAGCCGCGACGTCGCCGCAATCGCGTGCACGGCAAACGGCACCGTACACGCGCCGCCGGGGCTCGCGAGAACGCAGTGTGCGTTGATGTCCGAGTAGCTCAGGTTCGAGTGCACGACAACATCCACCAGTTCGTGCTGGCCCGGGAGCAGGTACCCGCGCGCCGGGAAAAACGCAATCGGTGGGTGATGGTGGCCCTCGATTGACTGTTCCTTGAGCGTCGTTGGGTGCGTCAAGTACAACTCCTTGACTTCCATTGTCCAGTGCAGCGGAACCGACGCCGGGTTCGAGACCTTGGTCGTCCTCACGTGCCGGTGCAGCGCGTCGCAGATCCCAAAATCAATCCGCTTCTCGCTCAGTCCCAGCGGCCGAATACTCGTCGCGCGCACGGCCACGGGCACCGTCACCGCGTCGCCGTTGAGCGGCGCGACCTTGAGCAGGACTTGCCCCTGGAGCTGCTTCAAGTCGGTCGCGTGCACCTGGATTTCCAGCACGCACGCGTGCATCGGGCGCACGAGCATCGGGAACACCGACTGCTGCAGTGCCAGCGTCACGGTGCCGCGACCAAACACCGATTTCCGGTCACGGCGGCGCGACATGCGGCCCGTCAGCAGTCGCGCGCCTGTCGCGCCGACCGCTGCGGCGTCGGCCGTGAATCGCACGTCGACCTCGTCCCAATCGACTTCCGGCTGGTCCGGCAAGAAGTTGCACTCGCCCGGATGCGCGAGGTCCTCGTCGGCAATGATTTCGGCACTGAAAGTACTCGCGGGCTCGGCAAACACGTGCAGAAGCCGTAAATCGAGCGTGCCGTGGTTCGTCAGCGTGAACCGGAACGACTGCCGGCGGCCGTAAATCACGGACCCGACGTCCAGGACCGGCGCGTGGCCGAGCAAGTTGAGTCCCGCGTCAGTCGACAAGTTGAACGTCCCACCGCGCCCAGAAAACGGCACGATCGTGTTCCACAGGTGCGCGGCGACGTGCACGACGCCGGCCTCGTGCTGGATCGACGTCGGCACAAACTTGACGACTTGCAGTGCAGACTTGTTGGGCGGCACCGTCACGTCGGCGCGCTGGAAATGGAGTGCGCGCGAGGTCGAGAAGAACCGCGTGTGCGCCGGCAGCATTTGCGTGTTGTCGGCCGTGATTAGCTGCTTGGACGGTTTACCGAGCACCGTGTCCGGAAACGCCAGCTGGTCCGGGTTCACGTCGAGTTCGACTTTCCCGACGGCGCACTCGAAGACGACCGTGAACGAGAATTTTGGGGTCGTCGACGAGTACTTTTGCACCGAGTAGAGCTCGTACTCGAGCTGGCTCACAAACAGGCCTGTGGCCGTCGCCTGCATCGTGACTTCCACCATGGCCACTGAGTACGGCTTGAGCGTGAACTTGGCCGTGACGAGCGAGAACGGGTTGCGCACTTCGTCGGACGCAGGCGCCGCCGCAGCCGACGACGACACGTCCCCAGCACTCTCCACCAAGTCGCCGCCGCCAGCACTATCCATGAGCGCCAACGGCCCCATCGACGCGCGCCGATTCAACGCATTCGACGACGCGGTCAACGACCGGTTCTGTGCCTCGGTCAAGTAAATCCGGCCTTCCCAGACGCCCTCGATCGGCAAGCAATTGCGCAGCGGGATCTTGCGCACGACTTTCGATAACACTTTCGTCGCCGGGAACCGGATCGGGCCCGCGGTCGTGCTCGCTTCCAGCTGTACGGGGTGCGATGCGACTGCACGCACCGCGCACGTCGAGACGCCACGCGTCGTGCGGTCGTCGACGACGGCAATGAACCCGAGAAACACGTCGTGCTGCCGATCGGCCGTATTGAATTGCGGAGGTAATTCGACGGTGAACGGGATATCGAGCGCGGATAGCGCTGGAATCGATCCGTCGTGCGGGACCGGCAGTTTCAGCCACGGCGGGACGAGCAGGTGGTAGTTTTGCCGCTGGCTCGTGACGTTGGTGATGGAGACGGTCCCCTGGCACTGGAATTTCCCGAGCTTGTGGTTGCCGTGCAGGTAGAGCGCGACCGGATCGACTTCAAAGCAGGAGGAGGGCACGTCGGCGCCGTCACCCGCGTCCTGGTTCGCGCCGTTGCCGTTGAGAAAGTCGACGGGTTGCGTGAGCGACAGGAGCTGCCGCGCGTCTTTGAGGAACGAGTCCTTGGCGAGGTACCCCTGCGACAGCTGCACGCAGTAGAGCAGGTGCCGCGAGATGAAGACCATCTTGGACGGTGGCGCCGACAGCGCTGGTGACGACAACGACGCAGTCCCACCCGCCGCCGTGACCACGGGCTTGACGTGGTGCAGCTGCAACTCCGTGATCCACCGCCCGCTCGCCGCTGCCTGCCGGTTCATTTGCAGCCCGAGCACGGCGGTCCCCATCCCGGCAAACGTGACGAGGTAACCACCCTTATCCTCGGCGTACGGGGCGAGCTCGATCGCGACCAGCTCGTTATTGAACAGCCGCGCATCGAGCAATCGGCACGCGACGTACGGCGGGACTTGGACCAGCACCGTCTGCGTCCCCTGGCCCGCCATGGCATTCACGATCGGGAACATGAGCGGCTCGCCCTTACCGGCCGCCGCGGGGGCCAGGTAGACGTGTTCATGCACGGGCGCGTAAATCGTGCGCCCAACAACGGCGGTCACGTCGACGCCCGTCGTCACGCCAAACGGCGCCGTCACAAACATGCGTTCGGTGCGGGCGCCATTGAACGCCGCAGCGAATGCGACCGGAACTTTGCGCTTTTCCCCCGGGTCGAGGACGACATTGTCGGGCACGACGAGTTCCGTCGTCGACGGCAAGAACGAGATGGGCAGCGGCGCGTCCATGTGGTTCTGGATCCAGAGCGGCTTGACGACGGGCGACCAGGTCATATCGACGGCGCTGTAGGCGAGTTTGGTGGTCAGGACCGTGAAACTGGATTTTCCGACTCCACGGAGGGCGACGCGGTGCGTCTCGGAACAGTCGGTTTCGATGACAAGCGTGTCGACGTGCTCGCCCGGCGCGCTGTTGAGCGGCGGCAGGAACTTGATGCGCAGCAGTTTTTCCTCGTTGGGCTGCAGGATCACTTGCGGCGGGCTCACCTAAACAACATTTGGTCAATCAAAACGGTGGAGAAGCAAGGCACACGTATCGCAAGGACATACCTGGAACACAGCGCCGTTCTCGAGTGCGATCGCGCAATTACACTCGGTATTCGTCAAGTTATGCACCGTCAAGCACAGCGTGCGCCAATCCCCCGGCACACAGTACCCAAAATCCATGGCATCGGTCGGGCAATACACGAGCGGCAAGAGCGTGCCCTTGAGCGGGAACCGGCTGACGGGGAACCCGAACCTGTCGCGCAGTCGAATCAGACCCTCGACTTCGCGCGTGCGCCTGCGCCGCCCGCCGCCACCCGTCTCCGGCCGCGGACAAAACGTGATATTGACGGCGCGGTTCTCGCCGGGGGCCAGGACTCCCGAGGCCGGGTGCACGGAAAAGTACTCGGGCGGCCATACTTGGATGTGGAACGGGACGGCGTTGCAGTGTGGGTCGCTTGCCGGTGATGAAGCGTCGGTGCCCGCGGCGTCGTCGGTGCCCCTGCTCCTGACATCGTCGGCGGCGGCAGAGGCGGGTGTGGTCGGGACGGACGGCAGGTTATTCGTCACAAACACTTGCCGCGTGTAAGGCGGGCGCAGAAACTGGAGCGTCTGGCCGTGCGGGATCGACAGCGACAGGACGTCAGCCTCCCAGACGGGATCCTGCGTAGCCAGGTGTAGCGGCGAGTCGGCCACGTCGGCCAGGAGCGCCGCGCGAATGTGCGCCATGGCCGCCGTATCGTAGCCAATAGCGGCGTCGCGATCGTCGGCGAATAGGACCGGTCGCGCAACGGTGGTCATGGTCGCTGGCGTGGGAGCGGCGAGCGGGTGCGGGACAATCGTGCATGCGCGAAATTTTTGCTGCGTCATGAGCCAATTGCGGCGGCGGTAGACGTAGCCCTCCTTGGACGCGTCAAACAGTCGGTCGGGCAGAGCGAGAATCACAGCGTCGGCGGGCCGCTCGCACCAGGCCGAGAGAAACTGCGACAGGACGGGCTTGTACCGCGCGTGGTACGTCCACGTGCCCGGCGGTGACAACGACGTGTTCGGCGGCGTGGTTTCGGGCAAATCGTAGAGCCGCCGCACCAAGGGCAGGTGGAGAGCATCGACGAGCCGGCGGTTGCCATTGGTACGCGGCAGGAGTGCCGTGAGCATGTCAACGACGTGAGCCGAAACACACTCGAGGATTTCGGGCCGCAGCAGGGTTGCGAGAAGCGTGTGCAGGACAAGCTCGAACGCCGGGTCCAGGTGGCTCAGGTGCGGCAAAAACGCCATGGCCAGCGTCAATCGGGCGAGGAGCGAGTGTGCGAGTGGGTGCTCAGTCGCGTCGGCAGCGTCCATGGTCTGGCGGCCGAGCAGCTGCTCGGTGCAGTAGAGCAACTGCACGAGGTGGTCGTCGGGCAAAAGTCGTCGCACCGCGTCCTTGGCGATGGTCAGCGTCATGGCCATCCACGACGTGGGCACCTTGAGGGCCGGTGCCAGCGGGATCATGCGCGCGAGAATGAGGCAGGCCAAGTCGCGATGCACATCAAACTACCGTTGCGATTGCACACCGAGTAAGCTGAAGTGCAACGCGATCAATTTCCGGGCGCAGCGCGAGATCGGTACCTCGTCCCCCGTCATGACGCCGCACAGACAGTTACCGAGAGTCAGAAACGATTCCGCCGAGAGCAACCACCTTATGCAATACGGGATGCAGGCGACGAGCGCTCGCAGGGTCACGGCGCGCACGTGCGGCTCGTCGCGCTCGAGGTCGCGGCGCGCTTGGCGCACGCAGGCGTCGTAGTGGTGGAGCTGGTTCATGCCCTACTGAACAAGAGCCTGGATGAACTTGCCGTCACCCAGCTGCTCCGTGCCGCGGTGGGTACGCGGGATCGTACATGGTCGGCGAGCAAAACTGGGATCCATGATCCCGCGCTCCATGGTGCAGCAGCGGGCCAGCCGGCGCCATCGTCGGGTGGAGCAGCAGCGTTGATGTGCTGCGGATCGGTGTTCGCTCTTGTTGTTGCGGCAGGACGTGGTCGGTCGACCTCGTCGTTGTCGTCGTCGTCGAGCATCCAGCTGATGTCGCTGCCAAATCCGTCGTCGCCCAGCAGCAGGCGGGTCCATTGGTCGTCGCAGTCGGGTGTCGTGTCCATACCGGCACCAATGCAGAGAGTGGCCGGCGCAGCGTCTCCTTGTCGTTGCGGGGAAATGAAAGGAAATTCGACGGCAATTGCACGCGACACGAGGACAGGACCAGCAGGACCAGCAAGAGCGAAGCGAGCAGGAGATCCGCACGGCGCGGTCAGGTGCCCCGGCGACAGGCGTGGCAGCGGTGGGACGCATCCGTGTCTCCCACCATCCAGTCGCGTCTCGCAGACCGTCAAAGGCCAGCGCGCCGCATCGACGCCCTGGTGCTCCGCGCGAACCCGATTTCGCGCGTCCACTCGCGCCTGCAACACGACCTCGTCACCGTCGGTCGGCCTCGCGTCCCGACGTTCAACGTCTTGCCGCACCGACTTCAGCAGCTCGCGCGAAGCTGCTCTTGCTGATCGCCCGCCGCTCTGCTCGATACCGTCATCCGCCCCACGCCCATTCATTCTCTCTCCCGCGTCTGCAGCACTCGTGTGTCCTGCAGCGACCGGATCTCTCCGGCCTCAACCGACGAACCAGCCCCGTCGGCCAACGCCCCTCCAATCACCTGCACGCGCCTCGCCGTACGCACCGCATCTGCACGCACCACGATGCCGCCGCCCGGCGACTCGGTTTACTCGCGCACGCCCGGCGACTCCATCTACTCGCGCACCAACTCGGTCGATCGCCACATGCTCGGCCGGTCGCTCCCTGGTTCGATACCTTCACCAACGCCGCGCCCTGCCTTACCCGGCACCTCGTCCCCGACCGGTCCAACCCCTACGGGCGGCGCCGTTTCCCCGACCGGCCGGCTCTCCATGTCCGGCGCGAGCGCAGGTCTCGGCGCGCTCGTATCCCCAACCAAGCCCTCGGCCGCCGGTGCGATTCAGGCGACCAAGTTTGTAGGAGTCCTGTCACCGACATCGGGAGGACGGACGCGCAGCGTGTCGGCATCGGTGCAGGGCAGTACGAGCACGTTGTTGATGGACCGGGGCGAGAGTGTCGAGTCGGATTGGGAAGGGAACCAGGTGAACGCGTTTACATTGGCCATGGACTCGTTGTCGCCGACCCCGAGGGGGATGTCGCCCGTGGAGCGAGGTGGCGATGCGGGTGCGGGGAGTAGCAACAACAAGCGGCGGCTGGTACGTTCATTCAGTGAAGGATGGGTCGCGCGCATCCGTGCTCACCGGCCGTACGGATGGATGGTAGTCGCGCGCAAGCCCGTCGTCGCCGAGCGTCACGACGTCGACCCCACGCACGAACCCGGCGGCAACCTCCACCACGGCATCGCCCGATACGACCCCAACCGCGACTGCACCCTCACGCACCCTCCCGCTCCCGCTCCCGCTCCCGCTCCCATCACCCCCCGCTGACCTCCCCGACATCACCACGGCCCCTCTCCGCGGGAACGACTCGATCGACCGCATTCTCGCGGCCCGCCGTGCCGCCGCCTTTTCTCCGCGCCCAGCGGACCCGACCGCGTCCCCAATCCTGCGCGCCGTCCCGCGTCCGGCGACACCCACGGTGTCGGCGCCGGCGACGCCGCGGCTCGTCCCGCTGCCCGGCGACCCGCCCCGCCGCACGCCGGTGCGCACGACGAAACTCGACCGCGCCGTGCAGGCGCTGCTCGTATGGACGGCTGCGGTGTGGCCCGTGACGGTGCCCGTTGCGGGCATGTATTGGCGCGCGTACGTTGCGTTACGCGCTGTCGGGCGCGGTGCGCAAGCCGCGGCGGTGGTGGCGATGGTGCTGGGTTTTCCCGCCGCAGTGATGATGGTGGCGATATTAATGTGGGCGATGAAGTGGATGCCGAGGGTAGTGCGAGACAGGGTGGAGGGGGTGGAAAAGTGGGCGAGGCGTGCGGCGGGTGGGGTGGGGGTCGCGCCGACGCCGGTGGTGGAGAAGGTGCGCGGGAAGAAAGCGGGGAAGCGGCGGGATTCGGTTGGCAAGACGACGGCGTTGGACGGGCTGGTGGGGAAGGATCGCGTGGGCATCGCGCCGCGTGCGGCGGCGCCGTCGTGATCCAGGCGACCGGCTCTCAGGACTGAATCCATTCGGGTTATTTGCGATTGGAGGGAGCTGATGCGGTGTCTCGCTCTCCAGCGCTGAATCAAGTTGAGCCGTTGAAGTGTTTATTGATGCTGATTGGTATTAGGTGCCATGTTCGTGCACGTCATTCCAAATTCGCTGTAGTCACGTCCACGATCCCGAAAAAGGAAAGCAGGCGAGGGAAGAAGAGGAGGTGTGGGGTGGGGTGGGAATCCACCCACATTG
>GG745330.1:2009605-2116760 GCA_000151295.1 Allomyces macrogynus ATCC 38327
CTGGTGTCGTGCCGGCACATTGGGCACTTCATACTGACCGCTGGGCAGCTGCGGGTACCGGAAAGTCAGCACGTGCGGCGGCAACGCCAACGCGGTCGGCGGAATTCCCGGCGGCAAGTCGGCGGGTTTCGGGACCGACGCGTCGAGCACGAGCCGGTCGGCGCACGGGTAGCACAACAGGTGCCCGCACCCGGGCAGGCGCACGGGCGGGTACAGGATATCCGCGCAGATCGGGCACGTGTAAGTGGCGAGTTGCGGCGTGACGCCCTCTAGTGTCTGGTTCACGGCAGTCACGAGCGCGCGCGTAAACTCGTGCCCCGCATCCGACGACGCCGCGACCATACGCCGAATCCGGGCAAGGTCGTCGGTGCGTGCGATCGCTGCGTGCAACGGATCAGCATGCTCGGCAGCATCAAGTGCTTGCCAGAGCATTTGCGACGGCAACCGCGTCTTCTTGTCGTGTTTCTTGAGAATCTTGCGCACGGCCGTCGAGTTGAGCTCAACGAACCGCTGCAATGCCAAAAGCTCGTGGTTGAGCTGCAAAAAGTGCGAGTAAACTGCCCACGACCGCTTGTCACGGAACCCAGACACGGGCGGGCGGAAAAGCAGCCGCGGCAGCATCGACCGCACCGACGTCCAAACGCGCTTCGAGTGCTTCCCACCGTCTTTCCGCGCGTCCTCGGCACAGGGACTCTCGGCGGGCTCGTCACCTGGCTGGATCGAGAGCACGTTGAAGTCGAACCCGGGGTGCGCGAGCGCGCGCGCCACGGTCGACTCAAACTTGAAGAGCGTGTCAGCCGCGTCCTGCGGCGACTTGGGCTTATACGACATGGTCAGGAACATGTCCGACTCGAGGTAGGCGCGAATGATGCCGCGCCAAGTCGCATGGTCCGGGCACTCGACGCGTGTGAGCTCCGACATTTCGCGCACCAGGTTGGTCAGCTGCGTGTGCAGCGACTTGGCCACATGGTCACGCTGGAAGTCGCCCACGCGGTGCAGCGCCGACGAGAGGTAGGCAAAGAATTGCGCGTCGGAGGCAAGGCGCACCTTGATTGCTCTGATGCAAAGAAAAAAAGGGACGGAGGTGAGCGTCACGTCATGTCCTGTCACACTGTGGTTGCACAGAACAGAAGAAATGCGCACCCGTCCTCGGTGACTTCGCACGCAGTTCCCTGCAAAATGGGCTCGCACGACTGGCGCGTCTCCTCGTCCATTTGAATGACGAGGTACGAGTCAAACTGGGACGCGGCCGACGACCGCCGTCGCACAAACGAGTTCGTGGTCGTCGTCGACAGCGGCGATGACGCGACCGAGTCGGGCGAGCTCGACAGGTACGACGTGCCCGGCGGGGACCTGCTCATGGGCGAACCAGGAGCGGCGGTGCCAGCCACAGCGGCATCCTCGTCTTCGACCACCTCTTCATCAACCTCCTCTTCAATCGGCGGGTGCTCAAGGACGTAGGAAATCTTGGGGCCCGACGACATGGTCGACGAGGTCCTGGACGTGAATGAGGTTGAGGTGGTGGTCGTGGCCGTGGTCCCGGCCGACGCCGTCGTCTGCACGGATACGCGGCGGTCGAGGCCGGTAGCGCCGGCGCCATTCGAAGGCGCAGCTTCTGCATTGGCCAGTTGGGTAGCAGCGAGACTTGCCGAAAGCAGCGAGACTGGGGCGGTGGTTTCGTGCGACGGCGGCGAGCAACCCAATGGCGGCTCCGTCAGCTCTTCAACGCCCGGCGTCGTCCCTGGCGAGGACGTTCGCGACGAGACGGGGCTCGGCGACCGCGCACGCAGCGAGTCCGTGTCCACAGGTGCTGGTGCGGTCGTCGTCGTCGCCGTCGATTCGGTCTCCGTTGCAGCGGGCGTCGTCGTCGCTGGCGAGGTCGCAGTCGCAGTCGATGCCGACGCGGCCGCACTGTCGTCGGGTTTCTCGTCCGAGACGGGTCCCCTCGGCTCGGACGCGGCGAGCAGGTCCTCGGGCGAGTAGAGGCACGGTGCCGGTGCGCCCGGCGCGGGCGGGTTGACGGCGCGCTGCAGCGCCTCGAGCAGTTCGGGCGTGACTCCGCGCGCTTCGAGTTCGCGCACGATGCCCTTGAGCTGCTTTTTCAGCGTCTTGTAGGAGAGGAC
Organism: Allomyces macrogynus ATCC 38327; assembly: GCA_000151295.1. Taxonomy (NCBI): domain Eukaryota; kingdom Fungi; phylum Blastocladiomycota; class Blastocladiomycetes; order Blastocladiales; family Blastocladiaceae; genus Allomyces; species Allomyces macrogynus. The sequence goes on from GG745330.1 coordinate 2,011,729, forward strand.
GAGCGGGCGGTAGTCGGGCGGCAGGGCCGACATTTCCGTCTCGATTTGATGGCCGAACTTCATGGCGGCGATGGGAGTCGTAGGTCGGGGGTGCAGAGGGATGGGACAGTGGTGCTGGTGCTGGTGCTGGTGCTGGAGAGGACAGATGAATGGCGGGGACGAAGTCGGAAACGAGGTCCAAGTCGAGAAGAGGGACTCGTCGAGGAGTGGAGGCAGCAGGGAAAGAACGTCGCCACTGGGCGCAACGGAAAGCTAAGGGCGGAAACTGGGGCCGGTGCACGGCAGGGGGGCCGCGAAGCGTAAGTTCACCCTGCAGCAACAGCTTTTCTTCGAAAATCGCGCGGGCGACCGCGAGTCGCAATGACCAAATGGCGCGCAGGACCAGTCGCCGATGCGTCGTGATGGCGCGAACACTGGTCACAGTCAGGCCTCCTCGACGTCGTCAAACGCAGAGCACACACACCTCAGGGACGACGACTGGGCCCGATTGCCGTGCGAGCGAAAGATAAAGGGACGTCGAGCTCAAGTGTGCGGGGATGCAGGGCACGCTGGAAACACTGGCGCTCGGCAATGCTTGGGCGAGAGGGCGGTTCTGGATAGCGTCGTCGACGGTTCGCGCGGCGGCAACTCGTGGACCGCAACCGGCGGCGAAGGGCGGAAAACGTGGCGACACGCGATCGGCGGCGCTCGTGCGAGACGTGTCGTCAGCCCGTGAGACGAATGCGGCGGGTCGTGGTATCGGTGAACCGGCAGCAGGCGGTGCAAGCGACGGGCCAGGCGGAAGCGGGAGACCGTCGCTCGGCGATGGACCCACTCGCCAGCGTCGCTGCCCGTCAAACGTGTTTCTGCAGCGTGCGCCACTTGGGCGCGGCCCTGGCAGCGGGCTGCGTGACGGCATGTGACCGCGTCGACAGCCCTTGGCCGCGCGCGGACAGCGTGATCGCGCCCTGATCCAGTGCTGATCTGCCCTGATCCAGTGCTGATCTGCCCTGATCCAATGCTGATCTGCCCTGATCCAATGCTGATCTGCCCTGATCGCTGGACCCCGGTTGCCTCTGGTTATCCAGGACCGCCACGAATCGCTCCTGAGGGTGTTGGATGGCTCTCTCGGCGGCGATGCATGGCTCCTGTTGGCCTTGGCACCAGACCGCTCCCAGAGCCGAAATGGCTCCTGTCATGGCTGTCATGGCCGATCTGACAAGCTGGCCAGGCTTGCCGTGGGAATCAATGCGCGAAAGTCTATTCTTGCAACTAGCTCGTCACATCATTCTCAACTGTACCCGTCCTTGGGCCGTGCATGGCCCATCCAGGTCGCGTCCCTCCCTGCCGCCATCTTGCCCGACTTGGTCGCGTTGCGCGCCAAGGTCGCATTCCACGCTGCCGTCGCGTTTCCTGCCCACGTCGCGTTGCCAGCCCACGTCGCATTACCGGCCCACGTCGCATTACCGGCCCACGTGGAGTTGCCCGCCCACGCCGAGCTACCCGGCCACGTCGCGTTCACGAGCCAAGGCGGCGCCGACAACGACGCAGCCACAGGTGGTGTCGTCGTCCCACTGGCCGGCACGTCCGGCCCGCGCAGGTCGCGCAAGTCCTCGTAGAACGGCTGGCCGTCTGGGTCGCGCACACCTAGTTCGCCACGCCCCACCCATCAGTCAGTTGCGCTGTCCACTCACCGATGGTTGAAACGAAAACCCGCGCCAAGAACATACCTGCGCCGTACATCGGCTGACAGTACGCGGCGCTCGGCGGCGGCTGAAACTCGACCTTCTCATCCTCCTCGTTCTTGACCGGCTCCAAGTACGACGGCCGCAGCCCATACACGCTCGCCATCGGCTGCACGAGATCCTTGAGCGCCGTGAAATCGTTTTCCGTGTACGCGACCTTCAGCCGTGGCACGACCAGTGCGCGCACGCGCACTTGCTCCCCCTCGCGCGCGCTATCCCGGGCATACGCCGCCAAGTCGCGGCACAGCGTTGAGCACTCGGACGCGGAACACTGGTTGGGCGTTGTGTTCCTGCGGAACTTGACGGCACGAGATACGATCGGTGCCGCGTCCAAGATCGCGCCGCCATTCCAGCAACAGAACGTCGGGAACGGTTGTTGCGCACGCACGCGCCGCATCACGTCCGGGAACTGCACCGGATCAAACAAGTAATCGCCATCGGCTTTGCGCCACGGCGCGCCGTCGAGTCCACGCGCGACCCAGGTATCGTAAAACTGCGGCGTGCCCGAATTTTGGGGGCGGTCGTAGTCGATCCCGCACGTCAAGAGCGCATTCTGGTGCACCGACTGGTGCATCGCCTCGACGAGTTCGTCGGGGCACGCATACACGTCGTTCAAGAACAGAATCCTGTCCACCTTCCAGGGGTTCGACAGGGGCGAATGGACCAGGTCGTTGGAAACGACACGGCCCTGCGCGTCGTATACGGCCACGAGAAACTCGGTCGCCGATTGGTCGAACGGCCATGCCGGTGGACCGTTGGGCATGGTCAGTGCGAGTAAAGGCGCGAGCGCCCGGTTGCGCACGTCGGCGAGGTACTCGATCCGGTGCACCCACCGTGGTTTCGCGCGGTCTTCAAGAATCACGGCGTGGCTGATACGCAGTGCGCGCAGGAGCGTCGTGACACCGCGCAGCATGGTCTTGGTGTCGTCGGCGGACCCGTTCTCGTAGATGCCGACAAACACGCGTGCCGGGTCGACGTGCGAGAGTAGCGAGATCAGCGTCGTCGTCAAGTCCGGCAGCACGTCGACGCTGTTGTACAGGTTCAGGGCAATGTAGAAGGTGCGGTCGGCGAGGTGCGCGAGCCGGGGCGACGTGCGCGCGGCCGCGGGCTTGCAGTACCGTGTCACGGTGCGCGGTTGCCACCGTGCAAAGAAATCGCGCTCTTGCTGAGCGTCGTCGCGCGCGTCGCCCGTCCACTGCGAGATGGGCACGCCCATGAGTCGTGCGCACTCGGCGGCGGGGACGGGGTCGTCGGCGGCACGGCCAGCGAGCATCGGTGCGTGTGCAAAGCATGCGAGTCGTGCGAGAAGCGCGGCACGGCGTGACGGCAGGTCAGACGGAAGAGAAAAAGTGGGCGTCGCGGGCGCGGGAGCGTCGACATTGACCGAGGAGGATGTGCGCGTCTCGTCGACGGACGGCGTGAGCGGCTGCGCGTCGTGGTCGGTCAAGTTCTCCTCGACGGGCTCGACGAGGTTGCCCGCGCCGTCGTCGTTGCCGGCTCTCCTCTCGTCGGTCTCGACGTCGTCCACGAGATTGGCGCCGCTAGGCGAGTCCTTGATCAGCCTACTGCTGTCCACTGGCCCTTTGCTCGGCGCCACGGGCACTTGGTCGGCTCGGCCGGTAGAATCCGTACGGCGGCTCGTGCTCCCGGGTATCCTCTCGCCGGCCGGTGCCGACGGTGCCGACGCTTGCAGAATGCTCGTTGTCGAGTCGGCGCGAGCACGGTCCGGGTCATCAGCGCCGAATGATGATTGCCAGAACAGGTGGAGACTGAAGCAAACGAGCACGACAACGGCCCACCAGGTCCAGGACCGGCCGCGCAGCAGCGCGCGCAGCGAGTATATCATAGCGTGATCAAGTGCAAATCTTGGTCTAGTCGCGTCGAGTTGGTGCAGTCGAGGTAAATGACGGCTTCTTGTGCGGTTCTAGGCGCGCGCAGACGGTTTATAACGGTTGGGTACGGGCACGTTGGCCGCGTCCGCGTCGCGAAAGTGTCGAGGATAAGTTGGCGAGGCGGCTCTGTGTGCAGCACGTCGTGCTGCCTGCTTGCCTGCGGAAATGCCAAGGCCAGGCTGAGAATGATGGATTATGGTCAAGTTGAACGAGCAGCCCTAGGTCGTCGTCGAGATAGGTGCCGAGAAGGGCGTGGAGCTCGCAGCATGCCGTGCGCGCCCTGACGTGCGGCCGTGTGCTGCGTTCGCGCGCTGTGACATGGCACTGCGGGGGTGGAGGTGCAGGCCCGCAAACAAGCAGTCGAGTTAACCAAGACGGATGGGAGAGGTGGGGAACGCCTCCTTTGGTCGGAACAGGCGTTAGCTGCCTGCCGGCAACGCACGTCACTTTTGACGTCTGCGAGCAGCCCGTGTTACTGTTAGCCAAACTCCCTCGCCGTCTCTTTGCCAACGACAATCTGCCGCCTTCCCCGCGCCCAATTGAACCATAACTCGCCGCAAACGCCTTGGATCACGATTAAAATGACGGCGCCCGCAGCTGTGGCCGTTACCGCGGCCGTACCGGTCGCAACAGCTGGCGACGTGGTCACCAACGTCCCATCGACCACCTCGACCACCACGACCACGCGCGAACCATGGCAGACCCAAGACTACTTGCTGCTACTCGCGGCCGTACAACGTTCTGGCGGCCTCCCCGTGCGCAACTGGCACCATGTCCAACAGTTGCTACACTTGTGCCCCTTGGCATCTGCACGGCTCCGCACATCAGGACCCAAGGTCATCTCGCCTTCGAGCCCTTGATCACGTCCAGTGGACTCGAAGCTCATGCCGCGTCTGGTCCGTCCCGCAGACGCTCGAATGGCACTGCCAGCAATTCATGCACGACCAGCAGCCGTTTGGCACGCCGCTCTCGCTCGACGTGGCCCTGCAGGTGCTCTATGCCAAGCGGTTCCGCGAGCTCTACAACTCGATTCAGTCCGAGGACGACGTATTGCGGTGCGTCTGCCACTTTGTCCGCCTGCTTTCGCCGCGCCATGACTGACCGTGAAACTGGCCATTGTTCAAACAGTGAGGAACTGCGCAAACTGTACCCGCCACCATCGACTCCCTGCTCGTCGGCCACACCTGCGTCCTCTTCTACCCCCGTGCCCGACGCAGTACCCGACTCAGTCCTCACACCGCTCTCGATCGTGACACCGAGCAGCGATGCGCCGTCCGCGGCCAGGAGAGGATCGGTGGGACCCGCGTCGTCTCCGACTCGCGCACTTGGTGCTAACACTGCTGTACCGGTTCCTGCCGCGGACCAGTCCGCTGATGCGGCAGCTCTGCGCGCCGAGGACCGATCTACCGATTCCGACGCACCAATGGCCGTCGACTCGCCCCCACACCCGTCAGAAACCGCCGACGAGCTGATGGACGTGGACACGAGCCCCGTCACCGACCCCACATCCACCATTACCTCCGTAGCGTCGGCACCCGCACCCGCCGTCACCTCTCCCGCTTCCCTACCCGCGGCCGACAGCACGAGCACCCCACCTGCCGCTCTCATGCCCGACGCCGCCACTTCCACATCCACCCCACCTTCTACCTCCGCGACTGACGCTGCATCCGCGCCTACCACGCACCCGCTGACGCAAGTCATGGCCATGGACGTCGACACCGACCCAGACACGGCGCCGTCATCGGAACACTCGAGCGAACTCGCGATCGCCTTACCCGACTCGGACGCGCACGCGATCGCGTTACCGGACCCGACACCCACGTCGCCGTCAGTGTTCCCGCCATGGGCCGGTTCGCGGCGCGGATCACGCGAGAACGTCAAGGCTGAAAGCAGCGCTGCTCCCGGTGGCACTGGTGGTGATGCCGAGGAGGTGGATGGGGAAGATGAGAATGACGAGACGAGCGAGGTGATATCGCTCGACGTCGAGTTTTCCGATACCATGTCCGAGGCGCGGGGCGGGGCAGCAGCACCGAAGCGGGTCAAAGACGAGGACGCCGAGGACGCCGAGGACGCCGAGGACGCGGTTGTCGCTGCTGCGGCGCGCGCGCTGCGCGAGACGACCTCCGGGTCGGACGTAACCATGGGCGAGGCGACGTCGTCGTCGGAACCTGTTTCGCGCACGGCGAGCGTCGACGCAACGCCCAGTGCAGCTCCTGCGCTGACCGCGGCGCCCGCTGCCGCCCCCGCGCGACGCGGCCGCCGCACGTCGCTCAAGCAGGGCGACGACAAGTACAAGGCGTGGCGGCGTCTGTGTCTGCACAAGTGGGACGACATTGCCTCGCTGCGACTCGGCAACACGTTCCAGTCGCACGGTGGGCGGCGGGATACGGATCTCGGCGAGACGTATCGCGCCGTGATCAAGCAGCCCATGGACTTGAAGACGATTCGGCAGAGGGTGCGGGACGGGTCGGTGCATGCGACCGACGAGTTTCATCGCGATTTGCTGCTGATGCTGGCCAATACGTGCATGTATTACCCGCCCGGATCGGACTGGCACGCGATGGCGCTCGAGATGAAGGGCGAGGTGGAGGTGCAGATGGCGCAGTTTAGGAGTGTGGAGGCCGCGGCCGCGGCGAGGGTCGCCGGCGGGGTGCATGGGTCGCCGGCACCGTCGGCGGCGGGGGCGGCGACACCGGATGCAAAGCCGGTGCTGGGCAGACGCGATGTGTCACCGTCGCCGTTGCCAGAGCCCATGGTGGTGAGCGCGGCGGGCGCAGACGGGGATGAGGGCGAGAGTGGGGTCACGGTCAAGACGGAAATGGCGTAGGCCGCGTGAATGAATGAATGAATGAGTGGATGGGTTGTGGGGTTAGTTTCCTTATCCGGCTCGCTTTGCTGTCGGGGCGAGCGGCCTGGTCGCGTAAGTTGGCTCCAATGCTTGGCTCCAAACGCGCAGGCAGTTGCTGCTGTTGGCTTGTCGAAACGTGCAAGTCACACATGTCTCCCGTCTCACGGCTGCGTTGGCTCGCTCTGGTTTTGCTCACGCTCCTCGGCGCGTCGTGCCGTTTGTCGACCGCCGCGTCGTTTGCATTTCGCGTCGTCGTCGGCGCGTGCCGTGTTGACGACCCCAACTCCAGCAAAACGACCTGCCAGCTTGCTGCAGTCGGCAGTCTGCACCTCTCGCTGCGACTCCGCCTTAGACGTGATCGACCTTGACCGACTTTCCTCCACCCTGTCGCTGACTTTGCTCTGCGGGCATCGCAACTGCCTGCCAACTCCCTGCAACCGACCTGCTGCAATCTCTCGTCCGCAGCTCGCCGCGTCCTCGCCAGCCCAACTGCTGCACGCACGCTCACGGGGCCCAATCAACTTGGTTCTTGCCTGGCTCCTGTCCTTGGCCGGCTGTATTCTTTCCACTGTTCGACTCGGCACCCTTTTCGCGAGCCTCGAGCTGCACTTGACCAACCGGGTATTTTCGACGAGCCCGTGCACCATCCTGTCGCGCCAGCCCACGGCGCCTGGGTCGCCTCCTCGACTGCCGCGTGCGTGTGGACCTCGTCTTCCTCCGCCCAGCACGCCCGGCGCGGTCGGTCGATGGATCCGTCCGCCAGACCCTCCCCTCCGTCTCGTGGCTCGGTCGTTCACCTGCAACGTGGCCAGTCGACGCCGGCCGATGGATGGATCCACGGGCGTGAGCAGGAGGGCTGCGGTAACTCCTCACGCGGAGGGGTCGGAAGGGACCGTACATCCGACGCATGGTGGCACGCCTCCCGGGTGTCGTCGTTACAACACGATATGGGGTGGTCCCTGACTGACAAACACCATCTTTTTTGGTCCCCTTGTTCCAGCCCGTTGTCCTTCCGGCTCGTCATCCACCATCACCGGCCGGCCATCACCGACTCCTCCAAAAAGCGCCCGTCGCCACCCGTCGACCCTGATCAACCCCCGCCGGCGAGAGACGACCGGTGCCCGCACATCACCAACCGTGCGAACGGCGCAGCAGCGACGTTCTCCGTCGCATTTCTGGTACATACTCGAAAGGGTGCCAGCCGAGCCCAACCTTGCCGACGACGACGCGCATGCGCTCTGCCAGTCACCTTTGAACCGGCCGCTGCGTTACCCCGGCCGGTTGGTGTGGACATCCACGACGCACACTGACGCTCCCAGCCTGTCCCGAGTGACGGCTGCGCCTCTCGTCGAGGAACGGGTGCACCCAGCCGTGATCGGACACTGTCGTCTCGACTGGCGCGAACGTGGCGTGCACGCAGCCCGTCGGCGCTGCACGTTGCACCACCTACCCCGGAAAAGCTTAACGCTTTTTTCTTTTGGTCGGTGCCTGTTCTCCGTGCAAAACCCGGTAAAGTGCGCACGCGTGCCCCACCATTTTCTCCTTTACCGCTGGCGCGCTGTGGACGTTTCTGCACGCGACTTCGACAAACAACGTGGGGCGCGTGATCGGGCGCAAACCCAAATCCAAGGCATTTCCGTCCCCGTTCCCGTCCCTGTCGCCATCGTCTCGTCCTCGACCCCCAGGCAGTTTATAACGCGCGCGTCCCCCGGCAGTCAACGTCCCCTCTTCGTTCTCGCCTCCCACCTCCTCTTTCCTGATCTCCCGCGTCTTCCGCGTCCGCGAGTCTCGCTCCATTGCTCGCTCGTTCTCGGGTCACGCACCACCACCCCCGCCTCTCGTCTCCGAAACGATGCTCGCCGTTGTGTCGTCCAAGTCTGCCGCGGCCGCGCGCGCGGCCTCCAGCCCGCTCCCGCCAACGCCCATGTCCCCTGCGACCGCTGTCGACCCGGTCGACCTGCTCACGGCCGCCGCCGCGTCGGCCAAGGCGCGCCGCTTCGCGGTCGCCAGCTCCACGCACCACGCGGCCGCGTGCGTGCCTACCTCGCCGCGGTCGCGCACGACCCCGGCCATGGCGCCCGCTACCTCGCCGGCGCAGTCAGTCGTCGAGATTGGCGCGGTCATCCAGGGCAAGTGGCGCGTGGTACGTCTTTATTATTCTCGTGGATACGGTCAAGAAGCTTAACTCCACTGGAGCTGACCATGGGTGTCTCCCATCACCTCTGTCTCCCACCCACAGCTCGGCAAGCTTGGCCAGGGCGCATTTGGTCAAACACTCGAGGCCGAAGACCTTGCCACGGGCCATCGCGTCGGGATCAAGTTTGAAATGGGCACGGCCGTCAAGCCGGTCCTCAAGCTCGAAGTCTCGATTTTGCGCCGCATGCACGGATGCCTCTACGCGTCGCACCTCTACGGCCACGGCGTCCTTCCCGTGCCCGTCGAATCTGCTGCCCCCACGGACACGGCTCCGCAAATGTTCATGGTCATGTCGCTGCACGGCGCGAACCTGTCGGACCTGCGCAAGCGGCAACCCGACCACCGGTTTTCGCTGTCGACGACGGCCTTGCTTGGCCGGCAAATGATCGCGTCCCTGCGCGAATTGCATCATGCGGGTTACCTGCACCGCGACGTGAAGCCGTCCAACTTTGTCATGGGTCTCGACCGGCACGTTCCCGACGCGCGCGGGTTCCGCCGCGCGCGGTGCTACGTGATTGATTTCGGGCTCGCTCGCCGGTACTTGACCGCCGACGGCCATGTGCGCGACGCCCGCGCGACGGCTGGGTTCCGCGGGACCGCGCGGTACGCGTCGCTTGCCGCGCACGAGTCGCGCGAACTCGCGCGCCGCGACGATCTCTGGTCGGTGCTTTACCTGCTGGTCGAGGCCCTGACGGGCTCGTTGCCGTGGCGCCGTGAAAAGGACCGCGATGCCGTTTACGCGATCAAGAAGGTCGCGTCGGGGCCCGGATTGGTCGCCGACTTGCCCGTGCCGCTGCGCCAGTTCCACGCGCACCTCGTGCAGCTGCAGTACGCCGACGAGCCCGATTACGAGTACCTGATGGCGCTCATGGACCAGTGCCTCATACTCGCTGGTGAAGGGCCCGCGGTGCCTTACGACTGGGAACGGCCCGCGCATATCCCCAAGCCCCCGATGCCGATGTGCCATCCCGCGCCGGTCGCAGTCGCTGCGCCGACGCTTGCGCGGCCCGCCGCCGAGTCGGTTGGGATCGCGCTTGCGCAGGCCGCGGTCGCGGCTACCCCCGCCTGCGAGCCCTTCCCCGGCACCACGCAGCATCAGCAGCCGTCGACCCCCGCAGCCACGCCCGTCCTCGACCGCACCGTTGTCGCTGCGCACTCGCCGCGGTCAGTGCTCGGCACGTTTGTCGGCGGCGGTCTCTCCGCCTCTGCTGCTGCTGCGGCCGGTCCCGACACGAACGCGACCGTCCGCCGCCGGTTCTCGCTGCGCAGCAAGTCGCCGGCGCGGCAGCACGCGCTCGGGTCGACGACAGTCGTGGCGCACGGCAAGAACGCCGAGGCTGGGCACAAGAAGTCGGCGTCGGTCCTTGCGCGGCTGCAACGCAACGTCAAGGACTGGCATGCGCGGCTCGTCAAGCCGAGTGAAGGGCCCAAGGCGCCCGCCGTCGCGCCGCCGCGCCTCCGGCCGGCCAAGTTTCGCCGGTTCCGTCGCGCTTCGGCGTCGGCCGTGTCAGACCCGCACGTGCTCGATGCTGAGAATGAGTTGGCCGCGTGCGCCGAGACGGCGACGACGTCGACGACGGTGCCGTCGCTCGCCCGCCGGCTGTTTGTGATGCATGTGCATGACCAGGCCTAAGGCATGACCAGGCTTGGCTGCGATTGTTGTTTATCTTGGCATACCCTCCACGTTGCTTTCGACGTCTCTACCCCCCCCCCCCCCCCCTACCCAAAAGTTGGGGTCCTTGATTGGTTCGCGTTATTTTTTCTTTTTTTTTTGGTTGTTTGATCGTTTAGATGCCGGACGGATGGGCGCGGTGCGCTCGACAATACACAACCCATAGACAACGTCGAGCTTCCCTTGCAGCGCAACTCGTTGGCAGCGACGGAGCACTTGCTCTGCGTGCTGCCAGAGCGGCGCGTTGGTGTCGATCGACTTCGAGATGAGAGCGATGGCGGTGGGTGCCGGATCGGGGCAGTGATGGGAGACTTCAACGTGACCGCGTCGCTTTTGGAACAGCCAGCAGAGAGCAAGAAGCGGTCGCGGCTGCTCTGCTCTTGTTGCACGCGTCTCCTCCGCGCCATCGCCACCGCCGACCCGATTCTTCCAACCGCGAGCCGTGCCCTTGGCGCAACCGACTGCCTGCATTCGATTGGCCGCACCCGTTCCTGCACGCCGAGCACGACGAACGAGCGCTTGGGACGTGATCGCACGCAAGCTGCAGAAGGCTCGATTTCACGACCCCAGCTCCCGTCCCCGTCCCACGAGCCCGCACCGCTCTTTCGGAAACGATTGCCGGCCGCCGTTGCCCGTCCTTGACCCTTCACGCAGATCGGTGCTATGCCGGGGGGACACGTTATCGTCAACCTCTTCGCGCAGCTCGGGAGCGAGGTACTTTGTCATGTCGATACGCGTCGTCTCTGCCGACGAGCCGGATCTCGGATGCTCATGCTGCACCCACCGCCGGACGTAGCTCCCCGTGGCAGTCTCGACCGGGTCCGGGTCGATTGTCGAGGCCGAATTCAGCCCAAACACCAAATCGATTATCAGAACGTTTCGGTCCCTGGCGCCGACGCACACAACAATTCTCGTCAAGAGCACGGTCAATATCTTCAATGACCTGCAAAAGGTGCGCGTCTATTTTTATTTTTCCGCGCGCAGGCTCGGTCTGATCGGGCGTGGACGTGATGTCAACGCGTTCTTGTCGACTAGCTGCTCGCGACGCACGGGCCGAGCACGTCCATTACGGCCAGCTTGATCATTGTGCTGCAGCTTCTCGGTGACATGCTGTTCGCGCGGTGGTACCCGCTCGAGTGCGTACAATCGCGTCCACTTTGAATCGCACGAACGTGCGACCCGCGACTTACCGTGTCCAATGACTTCAATATTAGCCAAGAGTCGGTGCTCCCGCTCCCGGCCAGACCGCCGGAACCGCTCGACCTCCAAGCCGTGCAAGTTCTGTTTGAGCAATCGCGCAAGCTGCTGCCGCTCGTCGAATCCGCCAGCGCCGCCGTCGACCCATACCGATCGGCCACACGGTACTTCAAGACCGTCTCGCCCGTGACGACGACGGGCATTTTCCAGTCGCGCGACGTGCAAGAGGACCTGGCGCTCGCGTTCCACCGCATCACGTTTGCGCTGTCGTTTTCCAACTGGGATTTGATCTATTTCAAGCACGCGCAGCCGTCGCAGCTGCTGCAGAGCGAGTCGACGTCGGCCGATGCCGTGAACATCAATGTCCGGCTCGCGTCGTGGCTCGTCTGTAATATCGCGCAGCTGCGCACGTTCTTGGGGGACTTATGTGCCGCGATCCCGGCGGTGCCAAAGGACCGCCGGTTGGTGCTGTTCACGCTCGCGCATCGCATTATTTGGAACTGGTGCGCGGATCGTTGCGGTCTCTTGCTGATCTCTTCCTTGATCGCCTATTTGACCACCTATTTCGCTCTAGGATCGACCTCCACTTTGAGTCGATTGCAGCGCTCTTTGGCCCAACGGCCGCACAGCAGCCGGGCCACGTCGACTTCATTTCACTGCGCGCCGAAATGGCCGCGGTGCTCGACGCGCTGCACAACAGTCTTGAAATCAAGAAAAAGCCGGACGTATGGGGTCTGGCCGTGCTCGTGCTCTTCTTCTCGCCGGACCCGCTCGGCACCAACTCGCCCTCGCCCTCGATCGCGTCGCGGGACTCGGCGACCATGGACCCGCGGCGGCGCACGTACCTCGTGGACGTGTTCCGCAAAGCCATCAAGACGCAGCGCAATACCGACGCTGTGCACTTGGTCGTAATGAACATGCTGCGCCTGCAGCTCATGTTTGATTCCCGGCAAGAGTGGGTGCAAGGGATCGTGGACGAGATTTTGGCGGCCACGTTCTGGGATATCAAGTCGCTCACGAGCGATGCCGAGAAGATGGCCGGGCTCGGCATCGACTTGAAGATTCATTTGGTCGCGTGCATGGTGCACATTTACGGCGACCGGTTCTTGGACGTGCCACTCGATGGCGTCTCGACCGATGCGGTCGTTTGGACGTGCCATGCGCTCGTGTACCTGTTGTCGTCGACGGCCGATCGCGAAGAGGGCGGGCGTGTGTGGGCGGCGGCGGCGGGGCTCGTTGGAACACTCCTGCGGGTACGGTTTCGTGCGTTTCGATTGAAGTTTGGTCGGGGATCGCATCTCACCGACCTTTTGTGGATAGGAGGAGTCCCTGCCGCGCTCCGACACGGACCTCAAGGAAAAGGCCAAGGCCAAGCTCAAGCGGTCGAGCAACGAGATCCCCATCATCGACGTGCTTGCCGTCCTGCGCGTGTGTCCGTCGATTCTCGTCAACAAGACGTGCTGCCAGCAGCTGCACCCGCAATTCGTCAAGGGGTCGCCGCTCGTGCGCAAGGAAATTAGTGCGCTGCTTGTGCAGGCCACTTTGCTCGACCACGCCGACCTGCAGAATGAGATCCCCAAGATCATCCAAGGCCTGTTGCAAGCTTCGGTCCAGTCCAAGGACGCGTCGCTTCAAGTCGCGACATTGCAACTCATCACGGACGTGTTTCAGCGGCAGGAGGGGCTGGCCATTTCGAAACTCGATTGGGCGACGGTGCACCGCGACCTCGAGTCGGCGCTGCTCACGCTGCTGCTGACGCAGGACTCGGCCGTGATCAATTGCTCGCTCAAGTGCATCGAGCAGGTCATGCGCTGGAACATGCTGACGGGGCTCTACTACTTTTCCGACCGGCATAATTACGCGCCCTACGCGACCATGATTCGTGGGTATTCGTTTGAAGTGTTTCGGTCGGTCTTGACCAAGATGCGGCCCACGCCGCAGATTCAGCAGGCTTTGACCATGGGTACGTCGTTCTGGCTCTGCTTTGACACGTGGCGGAGAATGGGCCACTGACATGTGTGACTCCTTTTCCGTAGTCTTGGCCCAGCTGCAGGCCGCCAAGGACCTCGATCGCACGCCCTACCTGTGCTTTTTGATTGCCGCGCCGCATCTGCCCGGATCGGACCTGCTGGCGCGCGGCCTCGAAATGCGTGGCCGCATCAACTCGATTTTGCCGTTTGCGCTCGGGTACATTCACCGCAACAACCTCGGGCAAGTGTTTGGGTGCATGGCCGACGTCTTTGCCGAGTGCGACTCGCAGTCGCTCACCAAGTTGCTGGCGACGCTGGGACAAAGCGTACGTTTTCGCGTCGCATGCCGCCGGCAAGCGACCTCACTGAACTCACATCGGCGATTGGATCCCGTAGAAGGCCGAGCTGTCTGAGAACCTCGAGCCCGTGGCCGTGAACGCGGCGCCGCACGTCAAGACGCAAGCGCACGCGCAATCCTATTTCGCGTTCCTGCTCACCAACAAGGACCGCATTTGGTGGACGACCGACTTGCTCGACGGCGTCATGCCGCTCATTGCGCGGTATATTGGCCAAAAGGAGATGCAGTCGCTCAGCTACGAGCTGCTGACCTCGCTGTGCCGGTTCCCGCAACTCTTCACGCCGCGCAACCGCGCGGGCCAAATGGCGCTCAACGACCTGGTCGCGTGGATCTTGGAGCGCGACGACGTGGCCGCGCGCGCGCTCGCGTTCATGCCGTTCCGCAATTACTTGCTGCACGCGTCGCGGAAGCGAATTCCCGCACCGGCGCTGCTCGCGCGCACGGCCAACGAGCTCCCGCCGGCACTGTCGCTGAATGCCCTGTTTACAGACAAGGTCGTGGCAGCGCTCAACGATACGGCGAGTTCGGCGGATATTGATGACGTCGCGTCGGTCCTGTTTGCGTTTGCCGCGGAACAGGCGCGCGTGCTGGATCTCGTCAAGTGGGTGCTCGGGCGCGAAGTCGGCGGGACCGAGTCGGAGAACACGCTCTTGCGCAACAATACGCTCGCGAGCAAAATGACCGTGTTCGCACTCAAGCAGCTCGGTGAAGACTACTGGGCGCGCGCGATCGAGTCGGTGACCAAGTTGCCCGATATGGACCTCGAAGTCGATCCGACCAAGGTGCCCGACTCCGAAACGCGCAAGAAGCGGTTGCAAGTGCTCGGCGATACGTGCCGCACCGTGCTCAACGGGATTCTCGAGTCGGTGAACGACATGCCGGGCGCCGTGCGATACATTTGTTCGCTGATCGAGGACTTGACGGCGCGCCGGTTCCCGAACGCCCGGCTCGTCGGGGTCGGGAACCTCATGTTCTTGCGGCAGCTGTGCCCGGCTATCATTTCGGCGCCAAGCGCGCTCAATCTTCGTGGGCGCACGCTGGTAGCCAAGGTCATCCAGGTTCGCTATCGTTGTTCATTGCAAGCGCGTTGCCCTTATCCGTCACTGACCTCCGGTTTCCCTGAACGGATCAGAACATTGTGAACGGCGTGCAATTCGGCGGCAAGGAAGAATACCTGTGCTCGCTGAACCTGCTCGTTGCCGAGTTTATGCCGCACGTGCAGTCCTTCCTCGCCAAGGTGTGCGCGCTCGCGTCGCCGACGACGCCCATCATCACGGGCGTCCCTGAGAAACCGTGCATCACAATGGCCTCGTTCCGGTTCCACCAGCTGCTCGTGCAGCGGCGCGACATGATTGTGGCCGCGCTCGGCAAACATGATCGCACCGGGTTTGTGGTCGGGCTCAACTCTCTCTTGCCGTGCACGGATCAGCCGATGGGGCACCCGCTTGAGGCGAACCAGCTGCCGGAAGTGTTCTTGAAACAGGACGTGTTCTTGCCGGGGACCGGGTTCTGGTTTTACCAGTGCGGGTTGTACAAGGTATTTCGTGTCCCTTCGCCCTCAAACTGCGTGGACATGTCGCTCACCAAAATTCTTCCTAACTTCTTTTGCAGGGCTGCGAGCCGGCGTTTTGTCTCGTTCTCTCACGGCTTCCCTCTGATCAGCCCACAGCCAATTTGCTCGCGTCCATGTTCCAGGTTCGTCGATAGCGCCCATTATAGCGCGCTCGCCCTACGTTCGCCAACTGACGTTGTCGCTGCTCTAGATCATTCGCCATGGACCGAGCGTCCCGTTCCACCTGGTCGTCGACGCGACGTTCACGCCGCAAGGGCTGACGCAGCAGATCATCAAGCTCATCACCGAGATCCTGCTTGCCAGCGGCCCGGTCCTCGAGAATCTGATTGTCGCGCACTGCCCGGCGTCGCTCTTGCCGCACCTCACGTCGCGCAACCTGTTCCTCGTACAGACCATGTCGCAGATCCAAGAACTGATCCCGGACGCCGACCTGCCGCGATTCACGACCGACCTCATGACCAACCGGCGCAGCGACTTGGCAGTGGCCATCACCTGCCCCGAAGGCACATTGCGCATTGGCCAAGAGCACCTGCACCTGATTTCGAGGTCCGGGTTACAGGAAGTGCACGATTTCTTCCACATCACGGAAATCGCGTTTTTGATGAACGACCAGGAACTCGATATTTGTGTGCCCAAGTCCAATTCGATCGTGGTAGTCAAGACCCAGGCCGACGCCGTTCATGCAGAACTGCAAAAGATGCACATGGAGTCGCAGTTCCCTGCTATGGAGACGTGTTCTCTCGGGACCATTGAGCGCGAAGCGCGAATTCGCGCGCTCTTGTCGCTCGTTTCAGTACTGCGGTCCGAGGACGCGTCGACGGCGAGTTACCGGATCGCCGATAACGTCACGCCGCTCCAAGTGGATGAATTGTGCGCGCATTTGGTGCTGTCCATGTCGGTCCAGGAAAAGCTCGGGTGCCTCGACGCGCTGCGCGAGTTGATTGCGCAGGCGACGGATCGCGCGTCGTGGGCGCAACTCGTGGCGCGGACGCTCGTCTTGCTTTCCGTGGCCGACAAGATGGTACGCTTTTGGACGGCCCTTTGCGTTGTTTCTTTGCCCCTTTTGCTTATCCACTAGACTTTTCCTTCATAATAGACGGCTCATGTCGCGGAGAGGACGGTTGCGACGTTTGCGGACCCGCGGGCCGTCAAGGACGCCCTGTTGACGCTCTTGGACTCGTACGCGGGTACCGACCTCGAGTACGTCCCCATTTCTCTTTAATTGTCGGATTGATATCTATTGCTCACGATGTTGCGCCCTGCAGGTATATCGTGAAGCAATGCACGCTCGACTACGTTCGACACCTGACGACGGTCATTGCCAATGGTACAAACCTGCTTTGCGCTCTTTGCCCGCTTCTCGGCACGCAAGTGACACTCTACCCCTTTAATCTAGTCCACCTCCGGTTCCTCGCTTCGCTCAAGGAAAGTCTTGCCAGCACCGACGCGCGCACGCGCAACATCTTGCGCAACACGCGGCTCCTGCTCGCGTCGATTTGGAACAAATCGCCAAAGTGGATCGCGTCGCACCCGGACCTGTTTTGGGCGCTACACGTGGCCAGCAAGTGTGGACTGCCCGGGTCGGTCGTGCGCGAGATCGAGTGGTTCCTGTGGAGCGACAAGGCCAAGGCGGTGCCCGGCGGCGGCGTGGCCGGAACGGTGGCCATGGACGCCGTCATCGCCAATGGCAGCACGTCGCCGGACCTGTCGGCCCAAGTGACGAGACTGTGCCTCGACCATATGCGCACCAACTGCGCCGCCACGATCCCGTCGCTCGAACTCTTGAGCGATATTTGCCCGACCTTGACGCGCGAGATCATTGATGCGGCGCTGAACGTGGTCGCGTGCACGAACCAGGGCGACCCGCCCGTGCGCGCCGTTGACAGTCTGGCCGCGCTCCTCAAGAAACCGTTTGATCCGGTGGCCGTTGGGCCCGTCCTGCGGTCGCTGGTCCTCCTCGGGCTCGTTTTGATTGGGCTCTGGGGTAACCAGGAGCGGCTTGTGCAGTCGGCGATCCAGTACTTGGACGTGGTCCTCGACCGGCTCGCCGAGCATAAGGACACGGTCCTCGGCAATTCCGGTGTGCTCGTGCCGCCGCCCGCGGCCCTGACCGCGGTCCTTAACAAGGGTTTCGGCGTGTCGTGCGAGACCAACATGTCAATCGCGGCGGGCGCGATGCTGCGGCATGTGCACGATAAGGCGCAGGTGCTCGGGATCGTGCGGCGTATCCTGCAACTGTCGGGCATCCCCGTGCCCAATGCGACCGCATCCACCTCGTCGGCCGACGTGTCCGAAACGCCCTGGCTGACTGTGGCCAAGTCCAAGTCGACGATGCGGTTCGACAATCTGCCCGTGCCGCGGTCCACGTCCAAGCTCAGTGCGGGTCCGGCCGTCCCGATCCCGGACAATGCCGCGGGCCTGATCTTCCCGGTGCTCGTGGACGAGGCCGCGTGCCAGCAACTGTTCCCGACGCAGAGCCCGTCTGAGATTTTGGCGTCGCTCGAAATGGTGGCGAACTCGCAGATCATGCTGCTCGCGTACGCGATGCAGGACTTGGACGCGGCCAACGGGCGCGCTCACCAGGAGTGGGTGTTTTTGGTGATTGAGGCCATGCACCGCCAGGCGCCCGGCATCTTCCCCATTTTTGTGGATCCGATCGCATCGACCGTTGAGCGGTGCCTCGCGAATAATTCAAGCACCGAGGTCTTGCAGCGCGCGTGCGCGCAGCTGACCAAGCTCGCCGAGGACCACTCGATCGTTGCCAAGGCGCGCGCGCTGCGTGCGGCCAACAATACGCTCGCGTCGGCGCTGGCCGGAATGGAATTCCCGGCGCTCATCCCGGGGAAACCGGTCGCGGTGCCGACGCCCGAGCAGGCGCGCGAGATTCTCGCGGGGGTTGTGGCCAATTTGGCGGCGATGGGAGCAGACTTGAAGTCGAACTGAGCCCGAGGAGAATGTGCTGAAGAGAGACGACTGGGATAGGAGGGACGCGGTAGTCAAAGTACATGCATATAGCAAACAAGCTGGTCAGACCCAATTTTCAATGCGCAATAAAAATGGGAGCTCTACTTAGGCAACACTTGACATCCAGCCACGTCCAAGTCGTCCTCAAGTGGCTTCTTCTCCTCCTCCCCTCCAGGTTTCCGCCAGCAGTCGCGATCCACCTCCACCGCCAGCGGGCTCCGGTCGTTCCGTCAACGCCCTTCGTGGCCCTGATCCTGGCAAGTCGTCGCGGTGGAACGACGAGCTCACGCTGCGCCATGCATCGTCGACCTCGTCGTCGTCCGACGCGTCAAAGTGGTGCGACCGCACGTCCAACGACGGCAGTTGCGGGCTCGACCGCTGCGCGCCAGTACTGCGCTCGGACTTGGTCGCACCGCTCAACGGCGCCACCGACGCCGGTGGAGACGCTGGCGGGGGTGATACTGGTGGAGGCGGCATCGGCACAGGTCGCGGTATCGCTTCCGCACGAATCCCCACCGTACTGCCCCCCGCAGCACCACCCTCGGAAATCGGCCGGCTCCTCTGCGAGCTCGCGTCGGCGCGCGACTCCACAACCGAGGGCCCTGAGTACTGCGACGCTCCGGACACGGCAATGCCATTCGACGAGATGGGCGACAATGGCACGCTGCCCCTCGAATCCACCGTGCGTGACGGGTTCTCGGCAAAGATCGAGACGCGGCGGTCGCGCAATCGTGGGGGTAAATCCACGCGGTCGAGGGCCGAGACCGAGGCGACCAAGTGGTTCGGGTTCAGGAACTGCGCGGCCGAATGAGCGGTCATGGACGCCACGGCGGCGACCCGGTGCGGGTTGATCCCGAGCGACTGGCCCATTTTCTCTGCGCGCGCATAGCGTAGGACCGCGCTCTTCTTAGAGTGCACCGAGTCTTGGTCCCCGCCGCTTGGTCCCCACCGCCGCCGCGACCGCCGGTGCCGCCGTGCGTGCCGCGCACGGGCGAGGTCTTATCAGCGGGGTCGCCGGCGCGCGTGCGGCGGGCCGCGCCATGGTGAGTTTGCGGAGCACAAAGTAGCGCCGCGCGGCCGACTCGAAGAAGAGGGGGAGTGTGGCCGAGACGGCGGTCGCGAGGAAAAACACGCTCAGGCAGGGCGTCAGGCTCTCTTCGCGGTCGAGCGAGAAGAGAATGCCCCATTCGATGACAAACGCCGAGACGACGGTGGCACGAACGGGAGGTGCACGCGTGTGCGCAGTCGCAGAGTTGTTGCAGCCAGCACGGTCGCATTGATTTGGTGGAAACTGGTCTGGCATAGGGGGGAGAGAATGGGGCAACGTTGGAGATTAGCCGTTCAAACCGGACTTCGAGAACGCTGATATCGTTCGTCTGGTACCACCGCACCGCATCCAAGACAATCGTCACGGCGCACGACAGCGCCACATGGAATAGCGCAACTCGTCGGTGTGCGACGTGAACGTGTACATGAAATAATGCCGCGGCCGGCGCAGGAGCTCCTGCACGGGCCGCCCGCAGCACGTGCGGTCGCCGGGTTTCGGGCGCTTGGGCGCGGGTCTGGGATCGTTCGGCGCGGCGGGTGGTTGACCGAGAAGCGGCTCGGTGGCTGGAACTGCCGTGATGGGCGTTTGCGCCGAGAGCGGCGCGGGCAGCGTCGGGATCGGCGACGGCGATGGGCTTGACACGACATGTGGCATCGTCAGCACCGGGGGTGGGAGCGGTGGAAGCGGAGGTGGTGGTGGCGGCGGCATGGGTGAGTTGTGCGGGGCATCGAAATCGCGGTCGATCGTCTCCGCCTGTCGTCGTTTCCAGAAGACTGCTGACTGCGCCTGTCGTCGTTTCCACCCAAAAGACAACGCATCACCAATGCGGACACTGTCACAATGCATTGAGAATCGATCAATTATAACATTAACATTTCAAAGAGCCGCCAGCTTCTGCTCCACTTCTGCAATCAACTGGTGCATGGCCTCACGCTCTTCGGATTCCAGTTTGCCTGCCGCTTTTTCTTGCTCGGCGCGCTTGGCCCACATGCCGTGGGTGATGTGCTCGTTGTTCTTCACAAATCCGTCAAATGACGGATGCTGTTCCCCAATCCCGGCTGACGCCAGCTTCGCCTTCATCGCCTCATGCCGCCGATTGTGATCGTGAGCAATTTCCTGGTTGTCGTTGTTGAAGTCATCCTTGCGCTGCTTCCATCGCTGCTCGGAAACCGCCAGCTTTTGTTTCAATTCGGATCGCTGTTTCTCCAGTTGCAGTTTTTGCAGACGCTTGATCTCAGCCTCGGCAATCGGCATGGCATCGGCGCGCCGCTTGGCCAATTCGTCATCGGCAATCCGCTTGGCTTCCGCCGCTTTCTGCGCATCCATCTCGTCGCGCAGCTTCTTGGCGTCCTTGTCCCACTTGGGCATCGTGTCCTTGACACGGTCATCGACTCGCAGCCGCGTGAGCAGACCGGCGTGACCGAGCAATACAGCCGGCCGAATCGCAGCCGACTCGTTGACCGACGGGTCGACAAGCGGCTGCTGGGTAAGCGCCTCGAGTGCCTCGTCGCCGAGGCCGGCGCGAATCATGTCGGCGAGCAGGTGCGACACGAGCACAGCCTTGACCGCCTTGGGCACAAACAAGTGGTCACGAATTGCGGCGTAAGCCCACGCCGCGCCGTGCTTGACGACGAGTTCTGGCAGCGCAACAATGAGCGCAGCGACAATATGCGCGGTAATGGTCGTGCGCTGGTCGTTGGTGCGCCACGCCATGTAGACGAGCGGGTAGAGGTCAAAGATGCACGGCGACTTGGCGCGGCCGTGCAGGTAGGCCATGATGCGCAACATGTCCGTGAACATGACGACGCCGCGGTTCGTGATCACGTCGCCGCAGTAGACTTCCTGCGTGCGCGTCGTGTGCGTCTTGGGCATCTTGGCTTCGGTGCCCGTCAGGTCAAGCCGGTTTGCGTAGTCGACGAGCGCAAACAGGAGTGCCTGCACGTCCTCGGGTAAGGGGTCCGACTTCTTGCTGTCGACCGCGTCGAGCATCGCAAAAATATCAGCGACCAAGTTGATCTTTTCCGGGTCCGACGGCGCCACAAACTCATCGTCGAGCTTGGACTGATTCTGTTCGGCAGCCTTTGCAGCCTTTGCAGCAGCCGCACGGGCGATGAGATAGTCGCGGTGCGGCCGCTTGCGCGGGATCCCCATGGTCAGCTCGCGACGCTTCGCGACGTCGAGCCCATCGACGAGCACGCGCAGCGGGAACCGGTCGAGCAGCGGTGACTGCGCCGGGTCGAGAAACACTTCATTCGACGCGCCCACGGCGAAGTGCAGAGGCACCGCCTGCGAGATGGGCCCGTTCACAAAGATGCGCTCGTTCAGGATACTGAGCAGAATCGAGAGCACGTTGCGGCTCGCCTTGAAAATCTCGTCGAGGAAGACGAGCTGTCCCGTCGGCAGCATGCCCTTGGTGTTGACGGAAATCTGTGACTTGGTCTTGAGCAATTCCAAGTCGACGGGGCCGACGAGAGTCTCGGGCGAAATCGAAGCGTGCAGCACGTTCTTGTAGTTGGTAGCCTCGACGCGGTTGAAGAGGTCGGTCACGACCTTGGACTTGGCGGTGCCGGGCGGGCCAAGCACGAGCACGTTCTGGCCCGTCAGCAAGCCCAGCAGCAGCACGCGGATGCACTCGTCGCGATCAACGAGACCGTCGTTGAGCACATCGATCACCTTCTTGGCCTTGGCGTGAACGGGCGGCGGCGACGGCAGCGGCGTGCCGGTCGTCGACGACATGATGTCGAGGGTGGAGGGTCGAGGAGGGTGAAGGGTAGAGAGCACTCGTCTGTTGTTTCGCTGTCGGGTGGGTGTCGGTACTTATTTCACTCGGAAGGGTCGTCCGTCTTCCTGTCGGTCCGCTCGAATCGCAACAACTTGCATGCTGGCGAGCCCTGGGGCTGAGGCAAGAGTATACTTTCTTGGCGGAGCTTGCGAGGGTGCATCGGCGGGCGAAGCAATCCGCGCGACCGCAGCGTAGAAGGAATGGCGGGCGCGCGGTCGAAGGGGACCAGGCAATCGCGAACGGCGCGACGAGGAACAAAGGAAGGCTTGTCGGGTTTCGTGATTGGTGGAGAAATGATGTTGAGTTCCGGCCCGGCCGAGCCTGTACGGCTGGGCCTTCGTGCGTGCGCAGATCGCCTCCTTGAGCACCGCCGAAATTTGCAGCGTGGCTCACCCGTGTGGTCGAATCACATCCCCTGATGTCGGATTCTCAGCCCGGCGCCCTTTGTCTCGGATGCGCTTGCGCGGATCATCTGGTTGCGTTGGGCGAAGCACGCAGACAGCGACGATTGTGGCGTGTGGGCGGCGGCAAACCCTTCTCTGCTGTTTCTTCCTGGTTGCGGTGCCCCCGTTGTCAGCCTCGCTGTCCGGCTGATCGCGCACGCGCTGGATGCGCAAAACGTGCAACTTGCAACTCACCGATGAGCGATGCCGAACTGACAACCAACAAGGGACGAGACATGCCAACTGCCAACACGACCAGCAAGGACCCTTCTCTTCACTCGACAAATACTCGCCGGGCCACCCGCGACCCCACCACCCCCGGTCGAGCACGGCTACGCACGGCCACCATCAACCTCGCGCTGCCAGCGCAAATCTTCGCTCTCGAGTCGCTCGTTGCCAATTCCCCAGGCCATTGACGACCGACCCGTCAGCAATCCGTCACTCTCATCGACCCAGACGCTCGACGCGTTTCTGACGCTCGCACGCTGCGTGCGTCGCTCCTGACGCTCGAACCGGCATTGAACCGGCACAATACCCATTTGTGGACGAGCGCTTTCGATCAATTTTGCTCGGCATGTCCAAGGACAAGTCGGCCACGGGCGTCGTCCAAGCCTTGCTGAACGACAAGCTCGGCATCAACGTTCCGTCGTCTGATTTCAAGTCCATGGTCGGTGCCTTAGTGCTCTTTTTGCGCCCGACTAGCCATCATTCATGGAACTGACCTGTGCCTGGCCCCGTCGATTAGCTGGAACGCCTGCCGGCCGCGGCCGGTCTGGTGAGCAAGGGCTCGACAGACGACAAGGTGAAGAAGGACGAGAAGGACGATAATGCTAGCAAACAGAACGTCAAGGTGCGTGTATTTTGCTCCATTAACCCGGTCTCGGGCATGTTGTCGGCCACCAGCTCACTTTTGGTTCGCGTGCACCCTTTCTTTCTAGCCCGTTGTGGATTTCTGGCAATTGCCGCTCTCCAAGGGTGACGCAGCTGTTTTCCGCATCCGTCTTCCTGCGCCTGCTGAAACCGACGCCGAGAAAGACGGCGCCGGCGAGGGCCAGCGCGAGACGGCGAGCGGTGACGACGAGGACAAGTCGGCCGATGCCAAAGACGACGCGTCGGCGACCGGTGACGGCACCGATTCGCGCACCAACGGCAACGGCAAGATTGTCCACCCAACCACGGGCACGCACGAGGTCGCTTCGGGCAACTCGCGGCGTGCCGGCGCATCTGGCGCAGTCACACCCACTGACGCGACCAAGTTGCGTGGTACCGACCGCGCGGCGCACACGTTGCGCGTCAACGACTCGTCGAAATCCGGCGACGATGCCGCCGAGGCGAGCACGTCGTCGGGCACGGATAATGACGGCACCGAGTCGGAAAACGGCGACGAGGGCGCGGACGGCGAGTCCGATGCCAGCGATGACCAGGACGAAGAGGAAAAGGCCGACGACGACAAAAAGGACTTCGGCAAGACCGAGTTCACGATGGTCATTGACGCGGGCCTGACCGCGACCGACTTCCACGTGCTGCTCGAGCACCTCGACGCGCACGACCTCACGGTCGACCTATTTGTCGTGACCAACGGCGCCGAGGCGCATGTCGGCGGCCTGATGCGCACGTTCCAGGCGCTGTGGCTCGCGAAGGCCGATAAGGCCGAGGCAAAGCTCAAGGACCGGTTCGAAAAGACCTACTTTATCGTGCACTCGCGCACGCCGAACGACGTCACCAAGACTAACGTCGCGTCGGCCGATGCCGCGACGGCCAAGCTGGTCGCCAAGCTCGACGAGCTGTTCAAGGGCCGCGTCATGGACACGAGCCGGTTCTCAAAGCCGGAGTCGACCTCGAAAGAGAGCGACGGCACCGACGAGGACAAGGACAAGGAGGGCACCGGCAAGGGCGAGGACAAGAAGAACGCCGACGAACAGACCGCCGACGAAAAGGCAGACGACGACGAAAAGGCCATGGGCGAAAAAGCCAAAGGCAAGTCGGTCGAAAAGGCATCCAACGCAGCCGATAGCGAGGCGGGCGACAGCCACTCGCTCGACAACGATACGACTGAAATCGACTCGGCTATTGGCGACACGGCCGACGACTCGAGCGACCGCGGTTCGAACGACGGTGACGACGCGGCTGATGGCGAGAAAAACGTCAACGACGACAAGGACGGCGATGGCAAGGACGGCGATTCCGCCGACGGCGAGAACAAGACCGATGATGAGGGCAACAGCAAGGCTTCGCCGTGGTTCCCGCCGCGCGGGTTCCTCGCGGGCGTCGACTTTTACCAGATTTTTGCACAGAACCGTCAAGAAGAGCTGTTCCGGCTGTACAGCGAGTGCTTTGCCAACCTGCCGGCCAAGGACGACGGCAAGGATGAGTCTGCGGGCACATCCGAGGCCAAGGACGGTCACGCGACGTCCGGCGAAACTACGACCACCGGGGTCGGCCGCGACGCCGCCGACGGCGAGACCAAAAGCGCCGAGGCCGATCATGCTGATGGCAAGGACACCACCACGTCCATGGTGCCCGCGACTCGCGCACGGTCGAATGCCACCACGAGCCGTGGCACCTCGGAGCCCAAGAAGGCGCCCACGTCGGGCAGCGACGGCGTCAGGTCGCAGGCCGGTACGTCGACCAAGGGCCCGGCAAGCGAGCGCGATGGTGTCGCCAAGTCGCAGGCCAGCGCGTCGGTGAAGGGCCCGGCGAGCGAGCGGGACGGCGGTGCCAATTCGGGCACTACGGGCGCGCGCGATAGCGGTGCCAAGTCGCAGACCAGCACGTCGGCCAAGGGCCCGACGAGCGAGCGCGGCGGGGGTATTAAATCGCAAGTCAGTATGTCGGCTAAAGGCCCTCCAGCTGGGCGTGACACCGAGCCGCCAAGCGGCACGTCGGCCATGAACTGCACCGAGACGGATCAGCGCAAGAGTGGCTCCACTGCCCCAGCGTCGTCGAAGCCGTCTACTGCCGTGAGCAGTACGGACGCTGTCCCGGCGAGGAAGCGGTCCAATTCCGCAGGTGCCACGATTGGCGGACCCGATCACACCAAGGATACAACACAAGCCGGTTTGACGCCCGTTCCCGGCACGAAGTCGGGTGGACAAGACGCTGATCGACGCGCTGATCCTGCCAACACGGTGAAGGCGCGCCGCCGTGCGCATGCTGTGGCGGGTCGCCCAGCGCCCGCCGATCACGAATCGAAGGAGTCGGGCGGCGACAAGGATGCGTCCCCGAAGACCGACGACGCCGCCAACGACACCGCAGTCCCACCGTCGGCCGAAGGCGGCGACGACAAGGACGCGGAAAACGACCCGACCGAGGCCGACGGCGACAAGGAAGAGGATGCGTCGGACGAGTCGGTCGAGGACAAGTGGGCAAAGATTGTCGAGATCCTCAACAAGTGCCGTCACAAGAGTGCCGACAATTCCGTGGCTGCAGTCGTTTGCGTCGCTTTCCACGGTTTTGCGCATGATGGCGACAAGGCGCACGACTACTGGCCCGACGGCAAGGCTCCCGTCGACGATCACGGCTCGATTGGTCTATTTGTCCGTGCCGGCCCGTTCAGTTTGCTGACGTGCAGCGACGTTCCGTTTGCTGGCGAGATTCACATTGCGCGTGGCATTGCCAACCTGCTGCCCAAGGATCAGTCGCTCATGATGCACAAGATTAGCAGCCGCGGGTCGCCGCGATCCACCGTCAACTGCTGTGCGTCAAGCGATGAGAGCTCGGTAAAGGACCTGTTTGCGGTCCCGGGCTTCAAGCCGTCCATGATATTAGTGTCGCACGACCTCATGCCGCAGCTTGAAACCAAATCGCTGGTCGCCGAGGCCATCACGTCGTACCTCGAAGATCACCCCGGCGTCGTGCTGCTGATTTCTGATCCGGCACCCGCGGGCGTTGGGTCGCTTCCACACGCACGGTCGTTTGCCGCGGGATCGACTCATGTCGATTTGGGTCTTGCCGTCGTTGGCAAAGAAAACACCGCGACCGTCGGCTTGATCGCCGACGCGACCAATGTGACCACCGACTCGACCAAATGGATCACCGACGCGGCTAAACCAGCCACCGATGCGACCAAGTTGACCACCGACGTGACGAAATCGACCGCCGATGCGACCAAGGGACTCCTGGGTTCCTCCAAGTTCGAAAACGTTGCCGGTGCGCCGCGCTGCACGTATGTTTTGCCTGAGGGCATTCACGCGCATTTGCATGGTCCCGAGCTCGCATCGCTCTTGATCGAGGCCAACGCCGGCGCGGCCGCACCGCAGTCTCGTCACCGCGTCGTGTTTGATCCTTGTCGCGTCGACGAGTTTAACCTTATGGGTCCTTGCCTGGCGCAGGCCAGCGCGGCGCACCTTGACGCGAAACCAACTGAAGTGGACAGCATGATGCCGTTCCTTCGGCTGTTTGCGTCGGTTGCCAAGCCGGCCGAGACGGACGTGGACGCCAAGTTGTCTAATGTCGGCAGTGTCCTGGACCTGACTTTTTCCGATGCGTCGAACGATGTCACGTACAAGTTTGGCAGCGCTTCCATGTCGCTCAAGCAGCAGCGCGTCACGGTCAGCCGCACCGACAAGGGTCTCATGCTTCTGGCGTTTGACGCTCAGCTTCAGCTGACCGACGCGTCGCAACCATTGGCGCTGTGTTTGGCCGCACCCGCGCAGTGCTCGACGGCGTCGCCGTTGGCGGCCATCAAGCTCGTCGAGAAGGATCGCCTTGTTCCCGACCACATTGCCGCTCTGCTTAAGGACCACCAACTGTTCCAGTTCAGCACCGAGCGGTACCCCGTCGTCGAGTCAGACCGCTTTTCCACCCTGGCCAAGTCGACCAAATTGTCACTCGATTTCATGCCGCTGCGTTTCGCGGTGCCGGTTTCGGGTGGCCCGGCTGCCACACTCGTTGTCGAATTCACCTGCAAGTTCGACGACTTTTCAACCGACACGCGCATTCAGGTCAGCAGCGACTTTGTGCCGTGCTCGCGCAACGAGTCTGGCCGCGGCTATTCACGCCCAGTTTGGACCGTCAAGTTGGCCAGCGGACTCGACCTCGGCGATTACTCAAAATGGAGGAATAAGGCCTGGGACAAGATTGGCAAGGACAAGGCGTTTGAACAGAGCAGCGTCGCCTGCGTCGACGTGGCCGGTGCGGGTAAGCGACCCAGCTATCACCTGCTGGCGTCGCCTGGCGAGCTCTTTGCGGCGCTCACGGGTCTCGACGCTCGAGACCTTTGGTCCAGCATTTCGCTCGTCTCGGTTGACATGCGCGACGTGTGCGTGACCGTGTCGTCGGATGCGGCCAAGTCGCAGCTGCTTCCCGATGATCTAGCTCAGGTCGACGTGGTCGTGACGGGCTCGCTTGCTACGATTGCCGAAGCGCTGGGCTTTTTGCGCAATTATCAAGTCGAGGGTCGCGCCACGTTTCGCCGTGTCGAGTCAGAGTCGAAAAAGAGCTTTACTTTGGCCGCTGCGACTTTGTCGCTGGTTCGTCAGCAGGGCGTGGACTGCGTCTTGAACCTGCCCGGCTGCCCCATCCAAGGATCCGACCCGGCGAACCGTGGCCTGGTGCTTCATAACATGACCGTGCACCTGCACCCGGCCGTGTCGCCTGTTGCGACGATTCGGTTCGACGTGGCCAATAAAGTGGCCGTCTTGGGCATCGAGAGCGCGCCCGTGGCCGTTCGCAACTGCTCGGGCGAGCTGCTCATGGTCAAGACCGACGATGGCTGGAAGTTGATTGGCGGCTATTTCGCTGCCTTTGCGCGCATTGGCCAAAACCATTCCGGTCGCGTCGACGTGCGGTTCACGCGCAAGATTGTCGACAAGGAAATCGACTGGATCGTGGCGCTTCACGTTGAGCGCGATGGCGAGCAGGCCGAGGATCACATCGCCTTGCCCAACGACACGGCGGACGGCGAGGACGACGACGAGGAGAAGCAGGATGCTGACGACGCCAAGATTGCCTTGCTCCCGGCGCTCACGAGTCGCGACCCTTCGGACATTCTTCAAGGCCCAGGATTCACGATCTTGGTCGCCGATGTCGTGCTCGGCCTGCGGCGCACGTCGGACGCGTGGAACCCGCACGGCCATGGAAGTGTCACGGCCGCATTCGTGGTCGCGGTGCACTTGCCTGGCGGGAGCAAGCTGTTTGATCTCGACGGCATTGTGATTGGCGAGATTTCCGTGCCCGAGAAGGAGGGCGGCGCATTGACGGTGCATCTCGCAAGCAACGTGACTGTGACGTGGGGCGACAAGCCCGATCTCAAGAAACTTGTGGCGATGACACGGTTCGACTGGGTCAAGGGCGAAAAGGCGCAGTTTGACCTTTCCCTCATGTCGTACAATCTGTACAACTCGGCGCCGGAATGGCTCCAATTTTTGTTGCCCAAGAACGACGTGGGGGTCAAGTTCACGTACTTGCGCTCGAAAGAGTGTCATGAGCAGCTGCGCGACGGGACAGCGGCGGGCACTGACGACGAAAAGGAGACGCCAGCCATGACCGATGCCGATTCACCAACCGACCAGTCGACCACGTCGGTGATCAAGGGGGACAATAGTGCGCTGGTCACGAGGGCCGCAAACTCGTCCACCTCCGTGTCCGAACCGAACGGCAAGAAATCGGCCAAGGATACCACCGCGTCGATTGCATCAATTGCACGAGCTATCTCGACCACGACCGAAACGACCCGGTCAACGCCCAACCAGTCGCTCAGTGTTCGCGGCCGTGCGCAAACTGATCCTCGGGCGGTCGAAAGCACTCTCAGAGCGCGCAAGGAGCTCGCTTCCGAGCAGGGCCGTAGCAAGGTCGATTCTGCCTCATACCAACCCGACTCGCGCGCCAAAGGCGCAAATCCCAACGCCGGGCTGCCAGAGCGCAAGCCCAAGGACTCCACCGAGTCCAAGTCGCCCAACAAGTCGGTCGCTATGGCCACGGCTGAGTTGCAGTCGGACAAGGCCACGGCCGAGTCCAAGGAAACGGACCAGTTCCGAGGCCGTCAAAATGTACTCGAACTTGACACTGGCAGTGGTGGCGCCCGAGGGCACGAACGGTGCTGGCGTGAGCCTTGGCTATTTCACGGGCCCGAAAGGACGCTGGCTTGTCTCGGTCAATGTCGGTGGAGTCGACCTGGCCAAGCTGGTCGACGATTCGGCCGAGCTCTCGATCATGCTTAAGGACTGCAAGGCACTTGTCTTTTCGGGTGGTAAGGGCAAAAAGCAGTACCAGCTTGATGCCGCGTTGGATTTTGATGGGTTCGAGTTTGCCGTGCGCGCATCACTTGTTCGAGAAAACGGACGTTTCACGGGGTGGGCACTCGCCGGCCATGCATCTGCGAGCCTCGACGAGCTGACCAAGCGGTTTTCGTGGATCCCGGAAACGGACAAGTCTTCAGTGGACATTGTTCTCGCGCGCACGACCAGTAAATTGCTGCTGCCGGCGACGCCCAACAGCCTCAAGTTTGGCAACTCGCTCGAACAGTACAACCCGACGCTCGTCAAGCGATTTGAGCACTTGCTTGAGCCCTCTGGCGATGCGTTCATGCTGCGCTTTACCGTGACCAACCTTGGCAGCATCCATTCGGCGCTAGAAGGACTCGCCGCGACCGTGTTTGTCACTCGATTCAACAAGGCACAAGCCAAAAACCCGTTGTCCGAAACCAAGGCGACTGACACGGTCGCGTCCAAGGGCGTGGTCGGCAAGGACAAAGAGCCCACCGAAACGTCGCCAAAACCGTCGAAAACGCCGACGGTAATGGACAAATCGGCCGAAAAAGTCGACGAGGGCGACAAGGGCGAGCAAGACGAGCTTGCCGGTACCACGACGATTGGTCTCGCTTTGACATCCAATGTCGATGGTCTCTACGGCGCATCATTCTTCCAGGAGTACAACATTGCTCTGGTCGGATCGGTCCAGTTTGGCGGCAAGGACGGGACGGAATTCCAGCTCGCCGGTCTTGCTTCCCCACCCCTCACGATCACCGTTCTCGACGTCTTCACCGGAATTACAGGATTGTCGGCAGAGGATATTGGCAGCAAGGCAATTGCCAACATTCTCAACAAGATTGGCCTGGCTTTCCACGCGGTCCAGCTCGCCAGCAGCAAAAGCAATCTGCACCTCACGGTTGTGGCTGACGTGATGTTGGGCTCGCTGACCGTTCCACTTGTCGTCATGGTCGATAAACCGTCGTCGTCTCCTGTCGGGTTCCGTGTTGGCTGCTATCCGGCCAATCCTGTCCACTGCCTCGAGTTTTTGGGGCAGTTGATTGGCGCGAAGGGTTTGGGCGCGTACTGCGAGCTAGAGCTCAAGTCCTTTGACGTGTCATGGAACTGGTCCAGGTCGCTGAAAGAGTTTGCAATCGACTTCGGCGCTGAGACTCGCTGGGCGCCGCCCTTGCAGGTCGAAGAGGACCAGGGCATTGTGTCGAAAACGGGGTGGACGGTCAAGGTGAACGTGGCTCTCGTTTTGGGCGATTTCATGGATATCGTCGGATTGGACGAAAGGCGTGTGGAAGGCGTGATCTCGGTCGATGGACATGGCGCTTTCCAGGCCAAGATTGCGCTGCCCACTTTCGATCTCGGTCCTTTGAAGTTCCACCACTGTGCGCTCGTCATTGAAGGCCCCGAACCCTCTTTGGCCTTTGGCATTGAGGTCGAGGCAACCATTTCCATGGACGGCAAACCGTGGGCACGGATTTTCGGCAAGCTGGGCGTGATCCTCTCGCCAGTCAGTTTGGAAGCGAAACTTGCTCTGCTACCACCCTCGCGGCCAGCGAAACCCACAACTGGACAAGCGCAGATCACCGCCCCGAGTGGCAGCGGGTCCAAGGTCGCCAATGACAAGAGCAAGAAGCCGCAAAACCAGGTCGATGACCCCAAGAAGGCGCCTGTCGACGATGGCTCCTGGATTGAGCTCGGATCCGTGCACAGTGCGCTTAATGGCATGTACCTTGGCGGTGTCATGATTGGCATCAACACGGGATCGTCGCCAATGGGCGCGAGCGTGACGGCTGCCGGTTACCTCAAGGTGACCAGCCCAGCACTCAAACGCGAGCCGTCGCTGGGCGTTGCCCTGTCGCTCCCGCAGCCGACTTTCTTCTTCTGCACGGCCACGGACCTAACGATGCTTGGCCTGTTTGCACTGTTTGTCACCCGAAACGAGAGGGTTTTGCGCAGTCTTGCGTGGGTCGACGATTATCTGCCGGTCGTTGAGCAACTGGGATTCTTTATCAAGTTCAACGCGTCAGCAAGTATTGATAAGATGGCGCTCGACATTGCTGCGGGTGATTACACCGAAATGGTGGGCAACAACGTCGCCACCAACTCCAGCAACAACAAATTCACGGTCACGGCGTTCAAGGACGAAATTGTTGAAAAGGGTCTGCTCAAGGCCAACTCGATTGGTGTCGGGGTGTTGTGTGTGTGGAACCTGTTTGGCTCGAGCGGGCGCATCAAAGGCATTGCCAGCGCGTCCAACTTTGGCGGACTCAATGTGAATTTGGAAGCCGAGGTCGATCCGATCAAGTTCTCGTTTTCGGCTGACCGCAATCCGTTCTTCACGTTGTGCGGTGTCAACGACGAGAACAAAGCTGAACCAACACTTCCCGCCACGCTACTTTTTGTCATGAACAAGGACACTGGGGAGCTGACCCTGGATGCGAAAATTGGGATCGTGCTGGACCTGTTCGTCACAGCCAACTGTGCCGGCAGTATTCAGCTGCGCAAAGACAACACTGGCGCTGCGCTTTTCCGCGTCACGGTCAATTACTCGGTCGGCTCGCCCAAGTACCGCATCGAGCTGACGGGTAGCCTGTTTGTCCGGTTTGCCGAAAAGTCTCCAGCGATATCCACGCCATCAAAAGGCGCCATCATGGCGCCCAACGCCAATTCGGTCGAATCGTCGCTCCAGGGAGTGGCCTCGGCCCTGCCACGCGAGATTGCCGTGGATTTATGGCTCAAAGGCTTCAAGGTGCTTGACAATGGGACCGAGCAGAGTGCAGACATTGTGTATTGTCTGATCCAGGCGATGCGCGAGGGGCTGAATGATATGTTCAAAGGCATCGACGAAAAGCTGGAGAAAGCGCAGCGCGAATTGGATGAGGAGTCTAAAAAGGCGACTGGCATCATTGGATGGTTATGGTGCAAGGTCAAGCAGGCCGCGGTGTGGCGCTGCGTGCTGTGGCCTCAGTAATCCGCTTGGGCCTTGATCTCGTTGGGACACTGCTCGACAAGCTTGAAGAGTCCAAACTCGCGCAAATTCGGGCAATTCACGTCGGCGGCGTGTGGGTTTCTGGCAAGAGTCTCAGGGCCTACATTTATTTCGACGTCGCACTTTTTGGGCACGATTACAAGGGCGGCGTTGAAGTCGAGCTCACGAACGGTTTTTTCAAGGCCATTGGCGATTACCTGATCTCGCTCGTCGTTCAAAACGTTGCGAAAATGTTTGGCGGCTCCAAAGTGCAGAAGCCAGTCGACTTCCAGCCTCGACTCGATGAAAACGGCAACCCCTCACCCGCTCAACCCGCGTTCATCCAAGCACCGCACGAGAAAATGAAGCTCAAGCCGCTCCTCGACTCGGATCGGGCTGACCGTGTGGCATGGGCGAAGCGATTCGAAGATGGGTGTGGCAAGCTCGCCAAGACGCTCAACGAGCACCTCGAGGACATGCCCGAGACGTTGACCGACGAAATGCTTAAGGAGCGGCCTGATCTTCCTGCCAATTACAACCCGAAAGAGGAGCTGCGCGCCGCCACCAACGATCTTGCGGCAACAAGCATCCAGGCAGAGGTCGACGCGAAATGGACGTTCAAAAAATGTGACTCCCCGCCGCCTAAGCTCCTGTCATGTCCGCGCTGCCAGCGCCTTGTACCCGATGGCGGGCTCAACGCTCACATCCACAAGTGCAACCCTGTCGCGCCCTGCAACGTCCCAAACTGCAAGAAACTGTTGCACAAGTACAAGGAGCTGCACAATCGCCAGTCGACGGCCGACGTTGATTGCCCGGCGTGTCGCGAGCCCCAACCACGGGCCAAGATTGCAGAGCATGTTCAGTTCGAGTGCACCAAATTCCAGATTCAGCCGGAAAAGGGGCATTCGGCTTGGCTCGTGACATGGCCCAAATCGACAGTGTCTGCGCCGTCTGGCGTTTGCCCCACGCTGGCTTTGGCGCCCTTCATCAACAGTGACACCATTGGCAAATCGATCATGGCTCCTGCGGAATCGTTTGATGCTCTTGCGTCAGAGCCGTGCCCATTTGGCTGCTCATTCTCGTGGTCGTCATGGAGCAAGCTTGAGGCGCACTTGGCTGAGTGCCCAAAGCGGCGGCAAGTCGAGTGCCCAGTCCCGGAATGCACCATGCACAATGTGGGCACAGATTGGGACCACATTTTGGGCGGTGATTGCCGTGGACGCACGAATCTCCAGTGCCATCTCTGCGACTTCAAGGCCAAGGACCCCCAGACTCTCGTGCACCATTGGACGCATTCGTGCAAGAACAAGTCGCGGAGCTGCGTTGAGTGCGGCATTTTGGTATTGCGCGACAAAGAGCCAGCACATTTGAACCTTGCATGCGCCAAGAACAAGGTGATCTGTCCTGAGCCTGATTGCCGCAAACCGTACATCAAATGCGAAGAGTGGAAACATTTCAAGCACTATCATCCGCTGCAAATCGAAGAGGTTGACGCCAATTCCAAGGGCGGGCTATACGGGAACCAGGTCGAATACGGCTCGTCGATTGCCAAGGCGCAGACGCGGTACCTCGCGCAGTTGACGGATCACACGTCGCCAGAAACCGAACTTCTGGCCATGTTCCAACTCGCAACGGAGGCGATTGCCGAGCGCGAGGAGGTGGTGACCGAGTACCCGTGTCGCGCGTTTTGCGGTGTCGTTTGCACGTCGGTCGAGGACGAAGAGGAGCACGTGCGCAATGAGTGCTTGCTGTACGAGTTGCCGTGCCCATTGTGTCACGATATTGTGCGACTGCGCGACGTTTACGACCACTGGTCCAATGTGTGCTCCGAGGCCATGATTTCCTGCCCGCGGCCGGGGTGCAAGTCGCCAATGGTGCCACGCCATGCGCTCGGGAGCACATGGTCGCCGATTGCTCGCAGGAGCTGGCCGTTTGCCCGTTCTGTCCCAAGCGCATGCTGCCGTCTGAGCTTGGATCGCATATCCGCGATACCCACTCGTTCAGCGATCCATCGTCGCTCATCATTTGCAAGCACCAAGGCTGCGGTCGCAGGTTCGCGTCGGGCCAATCGTACCTCGACCACCTGTTCACACAGTGCCCAGGCGTCAAGCGGCGCTGTGGTATGCACGGGTGCGCAGCAAAACATGCCTCGAGCGATATTGGCCGTCACTGGTCGAACGAATGCACGACGAGTGTCGAATTGACTTGCCCCGCTCATCCGACCATAACATTTGATTCTCTCGCCAAGTGGATCACGCACCGCATCGGCGCTTGCTCGGGCTTGCATGCCAAAGATGGCACTATTCTGCTCGACGGTTTACCCGACGACACGAAAATCTCGTGCCCGTTTGCGTGTGGCGAAAAGGACGTGGCCGTGTCTGATTTGGTCAACCACTTGATCATTGGTATTCATGGCCGCGCGCCGTGCACTAAATACGACACCAAGGACAAGTGCCCGAACGCGCAATGTACGGCCACGTTCAATCGCGAACACCGAGCACACCATCTCATGCACGAGTGCGACTATGAAATGGACACGTGCTTCATGTGCAAGCAGCAGTTTGTGGCCAAGAACGTAGAGGACCATTGGAAGGTGTGCACGGAAACCTGGGCGTTCTCGGTCATCTCAGAGTCCTACTCGGACCCGAAGAAGCGTAGGAAAAAGACTCAGTATGGCGACGTCGGGTTCCTTTTGAACCGCACGCCGTCGTCGCCTCCTGAGCAGTTGATCCACGAGTCGCATTTCAACCGCGAGCACCCGCACATGCGGGGTGTGCACATTCTGTCGCTGACTCCAGTCTGGGATGAGATCGACGGCTCGTGCGAGTTTATGGTGCAGCATTGGTGCTTCGACACACACCATGACCCACCCCAACCCCGTTGGACGGTTTCCGGTTCGCATGAAAAGGACACGCCTTACGGAGGGACGATTGCGAATTTGCTGGAAGAGTTGACGAATACCGATCCGCGTGCATTCCGCGTGATTGCCATGGCCGTTTTCGATGAAGCGTCCCGGAGGATGACCGACGAGGAAGTTGCAGCACTCTCGAAGGCCAAGTTGATGAAAGATGGTCGGCTGGTGTATCGGGAGGCATGGGCGTGTGTTGTGCAGTTGCGGTCGGGTCCGAATGGGTTCCAGATTGAAAAGTTCCCGCATGCAAGTAAGCTCGAGGGGCAAGGTGAAGCAAGGGTGGTAGTGAAGGTGCCATGGGCGTGAGCGAGAGGCATTGGTGATGGTCGATTTTGCGTTGTTCCATATTCGTTGTTTTCCAAGACGAGCATTATTCTGTCTGGTTGCTTACTTTTCCCGTTTCGCTGGAAAGTGACCGCGAGCATCAGCGGTTCCACGCAATATTGGTCCGACCCGGAATGACTTTTCGAGGTGTCACGGAATGGCAACTAAGCAGTGCCGTGGACCAGCAACTGTCCGGACGATTGCAAGTCCGCTGGTGCGGCCGCTCATGTGAAGCTGATGGGCTGCAAGTGTGTTGTAAACGGTTTGGCGTGGGCGAGGAGCGAGCAAGATGAAGTTGGCAAGGAAGTCCGCATGGATCAATTTTTTCACTGGCCTCTTCGCTGGCGAACCATCGCTGACATTTAGCTTCAAAGCTTCCTCTTCACAGTACCGCTAACTCATTCCCCACCGCCGACAGTCTGCCACGACCACCTCGTCAGCCCGGCTGCCCCCGACTCGAGAATCGGCTCCATGTCTCAGACGACAGGGCAGAGAAGACGGAGAGCAAAGAGAGGGCAAGTAACGTGGACCACATCCGAAAAGAGGTCACACGTGCTTTTGACACGACCAGGTCGTGTCACCGCCGTCGACAGCGACATTCCTTAATATCGACCGCTCCCGGCCTGCCACCAGCGCAGCACGCCCCAACTCGGCGCAAACCAGGGCCGTGCTGCCCAGGAACCGACCCCCGCATTCATCGAAGCGCTGCAAGCCATGCAGCGCCCGCGGAAAGGACGAGAGCCTACTCGTCGCCGCCACGCGCTGCACCGCGTATTCCCGCCGCGACGTACGCGGTCAGCGCACCCGAAGGCGAGGGCTTCGACGACGACGACGATGACTATGCGGTGGCCACCTCGCCTATGAGCGATGGCAGCGACCGGGATCTGTTGACGAGCATCAGCAGTCCTTGCGCAACGGCGGGGGGACAACGACAGTGAAAGAAGCGGACCAGAAGAGGTTAACGACGTTACGGACGATGCGCAGCAGTTGGCTGCGCGCTTGCTCACGTTTCTTCGCGACAAGTTCGCCGCGACCTGGCGCTGCCCTTAAGGGCAGCGCCAGAGGTCGGTGGGGGGTATGGCTGAGGCGGGCGAAAGCCGGTACGGCTGAAGCAGGCGAAGCGGGGGCGGAAGCCGGTACGGCTGAAGCCGGGGCGTCGAGCGGTAATAGGCATGGCTGGTACATTGGAGTGTCGGAACTACAGCCTCCGCCCTGTCGGACCCCTAGAAGTACGACAAAGGTCACAACACGGGGGATACGACACGCGGACCCCACACCACAGCAATTGGCCGCGGTAATAGGTCCACGCGCCCGAGCGAAGCGAGCCTCAGTGATGTAGCTCAGCGTAGTTCTCGCAGATGGGGCTGGGGGTCGGTCAGGGGCACAGTACCACGACAGAATCGGTGGAAGTCCGTCAGGGCAGAGTCGGGGATGCGACTGCCGAATCTCGGCGGCTGTCTTCAAGGACGGGTGTTTGCTCCTTGAGACCGAATCAAAGTGCCACACTTTTGTATTCTTTATAGTGCTTGCAAAACCGTGGCAGCAATCTCTCACAGTGAGGCGCACTGTTGCAGAACATCTGCCGCGATTTGAATCTACGAGTCTGCCCTGGAACTGAATCTACGAGTCTGCCCTGGAACTGACTCTCGAGTCTGCCCTGGAACTGAATCTACGAGTCTGCCCTGGAGAAATCGTGGCAGCTGTTTTCCTGGACAATTGTCTGATTCTAGAAAGTGCCACACTTTTGTATTCTTTATAGTTCTTGCAAAAGTGTGGCACTAGTCTCTGTTTGCCACCCCGACAGCCGCCATTTTTTTGACAGACCGTCGGGGTAAATCGCGAGTGTAGGGCAGCGCCGGGGCTTCCAGGGCAGATAATCCGCCCAAAAATCCCAGGGCAGAAGTCAGGGCGGTGTTCCAGGGCAGAGCTCGTGGGCAGACTCTCGTGGTTGGTTCGTGGGCAGACTTTCGTGGTTGGTTCGTGGGCAGAAGTCCAGGGCAGTGTTCCCAGGGGCGCAGGTAGTTGCTGAGTTGGCCTTGGAGTCACGCCGCTCACGCTGTTGCACGCTGTCCAGTCCTTACTTGCGAGACATTTGGCCTTGAACGGCGTGCGACGGCGTGACCAGCGCGAGACACTCGGCGAAGGCGGCCTGCGGATTCCGTCGGATGAAGGGCGAAGCAAGGTGTCTTGGACTTCCGACGGAACTGCCCATGAACCGCTGCGGTGAATGTCGATGTCGGCGCTCGTCATTGGCATCTGCCCCAAAGATATAAAAGGGAGGCCCCCGCGCGAACGACGACCAGCAAAATGGACGACAACACCTTCCAGATGATACAACCCGACTTCTCGACAAGCTGCACGCTTTCCTGAATGACCTCTCGTCGCGCCCGCCCGTGAGCCCCGAGCACGAATTCGGCTGGAACACGTTCATGAAATACACCAAGTCAAAATGGAAGGCGACGCACCGTGACGATATCCTGGTTATCATCCAGGCGTTCAAGAACGGACCGCTCACGTACATCCTGCAAAATCAGTCTGCACGCTACGAAAAAATCGGCACTA
The DNA here is from genome assembly GCA_000151295.1 of Allomyces macrogynus ATCC 38327. Taxonomy (NCBI): domain Eukaryota; kingdom Fungi; phylum Blastocladiomycota; class Blastocladiomycetes; order Blastocladiales; family Blastocladiaceae; genus Allomyces; species Allomyces macrogynus. Next base: position 2,050,363 of record GG745330.1, read on the forward strand.
TGGTCGCTGAAATCCGCACCAAGTACACAACGCAGATGACCAGACTCGTGTGCGAAAACGAGCATCTTGCCAACAAAAACCTCAAGCTCAAGGCCACGATGTTCGACCAAATGAACGAACGCAAACGCCATACGTTGTGTGTTTTGTCCTTTACCCGTCCAAGACTGACGCTCCGCCCTTGCAATCGCAGATTTTTCGCTGACCTATGCGCCCGACGACCTCGTCACGCCGACGACAAAGTGCCACCGCATCGAGCAACAGCCCTTGACACGTGAGTCGACGCCCTTTTTCACGTACGACACCGACGACCTGCATGACATCGACATTGCGCCCATTACCCCGATGCAGGACGGCACGCCGACGACGACCCCCGCGCCTACCTCGTCGACGACCACCCCCGCCAGCCCCACCCCTGTCACCTCCACGCAGAAACGCACGCGGTCGGATTCAAGTTCGTCGGATTTGTCGAGCTTGTCGGATTCGTCGAACTCAAGTTCGGACAGTTCGAGTGATGAGGAGATTACCAACACGCGTCGCGTTTGAAAATAATGAATTTCATTGTTTACTTCCCATGTCTCCGCCAACGACAAGAGGCCACAAATAACACATTGCACGAACATCATTCGCGCAGTGTGCAAGACACTCAATCAAAATACAACCGGTAAACTGAACCGGGTGGTAGTTTTTCGCGGACTGCGGTTGGACGACTGTCCGGTGGGTTTAGGGGAATTGGCCTTAGTGGGTTCCACGACCGAACTGGTTGAGTTGGGGGTGATGGGCGTTCCTGTTGCGAAAATGTCGACGTCGCCTTCATTATTCCCTTTATCAATAAACTTGAGCAAAAAAACTAGACACATGGTGCGTTTACGTATTACTCTGATTTATTTTTTACATTGTAGCCGATTAGCGCAAACTGCGACAAAACGATGACAGCGTTCATTGCAAGAATGACAACCTCGAAGAGCATTGTTGTTTAGAAATGGCTCAGAAAAAAAACTTAGATAAAATCAATCGTGACGTACCATTCAGCCCCCATGAAGTTCAACTGCTGGAGCTTCTCATCGCACAGCGTAATGTCGATATGGCTAACCAGAATTGGCTGGTCACGGCTCATGTGCATGTACGACGATTGATGAGGTCTGTACTCCATGTAATGACCAGTCGGAGCCAGCACATAAAAACTACAGAGTACCGAGTTGTCAGATGGAAAACTGGAGTGGATGTTGTCGCGTAGCATCGTACCGAGATTCACGGAACGCACATTCACAATTTTGGTGTCGATAAGGTTGATGACATGGTTCCCAGTCTGCACGTTACTGTACACGCTACTGAGCTTATCAAACCCCATCAAATCGTATGCTGAGTTTGGGCCTGGTGTCAAAATAAATGGGTCGCCACCAGTGTTGATAATACTGAGTTGATTTGTGACAGAGTCCAGGGCGACGTCAAACACCCCGTTCCAAAAAAATGGGGACGTGGCTGTATTTGCATTGAGCTGTTGTTTAAGAGCTGCGCTAAACGATGTTGCGCTGTAATTGCCCTGTGGAATCGAAACCCAGCCAGGCTTAAGGATACCCAAAGGGGTTTTCTGCGTGATATACACAGTGTTCTTCGAGTCGGTAACGTTATACCAACTGTGACAAAAGAACGCCGAGTTCACACGACACGCGTGGACCTCAATTGGAACTGGGAGTTGGTAGCGATTCTGAACCAAATCGGTTGAGCAAATAGTGACTGATTTGTAGTTCGTGGTGTCAAGCATGTTTTTACAATTTGCAGAGAATTTAATTTACTGCATCGCCAGGGTCCTGCTCTTTATTATACCAGTCCCATGCGTCTTGAGCCAGGTCCGCGCCACGCTCGACAAGGCTTGTAACGGGCGACCAGGCTGGGTTCACCCGCGACGCCCATCGCGCTACAGTTTTGATGCCTTTAAAGACTAACGGCGCGTTCTCATTAATCACGCGACCAGCATTCATCAATGTTGTTGTTAGTGGTTGGACGTAGTTGGTCCAGATGTTCTTTAGCCACATGGTAGGGGGTGTTTAACAAGTGGTTACGAAAAAAAATTGAAGTTAAAGACAGTGATCCTTTTTAGCGGGTTACCTCTACCTCCCCTGTCCCCTTGAAAGTCACCATGTAATCAAGGTGAACATAAGCCGAGACATAACACTGTGGATGCGATGCGGCAAGGGTCTGGACGTACGCATAAATATCAACGTTGTTTTCCTTGTGCAGAGTAAGACCGCTGATGAGTGTGCGTGAAGACTCGAACTCGCGCATGAGCACAAATGACGAGTCAGCAGTCGTGGTTGATGGCGCCCATAGAGCAGGGGTCATGCGCCAGCCTACCGCACGGTGGTGAAGGGCATCCTGCGCCTCTTGGTAAAAAGTGGTCTGCAAAGTGTCGCTAGCAAGGGGGGTCGTTGGGATGGTGCGTCCCGCCACTGACCATTGAGCCTGTTTAATGATATTACTGTATTGGTAAAACTTCTCAACGCCAACACCGTCCCCGTCAACAACGTCCTTCGTTTGAGTGATAATAGTGATGTCCTTGATTGACGAGTCGCGATTGCTGACAGTCAAAGCTGCGCTTGGAGTGTTCCACATAAGCGGGCATAGGGCATAAGTTGAGCCGTAGAGGGTAAGACCACTCTCCTGGAACACCCGGTCGTAGTAAGCATCCTGGAAGTCCGAGTAACTGATGCAATTGGCCGAGAAATAAGGGTCGTCGATGGTGTAAGACGAGTTGCTAATGACGTTTGCTGGGTTGTATCCTGTCTGGCGCACAAGGCATTTCACCGAATCCTCCAAAACCAGCTCGACCACCAATGACCCGAAGTACTTGAGAGGAAGCGCCTTACCGTTACCAAGGATAGCTGACAGCGTCAGCGGCAAAAAGTACGTTTTCTGGACCGTATCGTCGGTTGTGTCAGATTTGTTGTAGCCTTGAGCGATGGCCAGAGGGCCTTGGCGTAAATCCTGTGTGACGGTCATTCCAGCAAGGCACGATGCAATCAAATTGTAGCCTGAGATAGATTCAATGAGCTGGTTGTTTTTCGCATACACATTCAGGGTCTTGACCACTCCGTGAATCCCTTCAGAGAAGCGAGTCTTTGCAACGTTGGTCTTGGCCTTGAACACGACTCCAGACGTCTTTGTGTCCATGAAAAGAGCGACGTTCGGGATGGGGATTTTAATTGAGCGCCCGCCGTTGAAACTCGTGCCGTTCTGCGATGGGAACTGTGTTGACACACGTTCACCATCAGGCGCCATATTTGGAACGCTGTACTGCGTAAAGGGGTCGGCTGAAACAGGGGTGAGCTCGTTGAACTTGCGTGAACTTGTTGACATATTGGGGAGTGTTTAATTACGGTTTAGAAAAAAAAGTTCATTGTAACCAGTGTTTAAATGAGTCGTTGAACCTATATTCAATTGGGTTCTGGTTATTGATTACGAGAAAAGGCCGCCCTGGCCCCTCAAACAGGTCCTCGACCATTTCAAAAAACGCATTTTTACTTAGTTTGGACGCGTTCTCAAGGTAAATTTTTTCAAGTTGCGCCCTGTTCCAGGTGGGAAAAAGGATAATACCAGAGTTGTTTGCGCGAATTGCTGGCGGGATGCTCGTCCAATACTGCACCGAAAAAATCACACTACATCTGTAGTGGCGTGAGTTTGCTATGAAGTTTTGCAAATGGGTCTTTTAAGAACTTGAGTCCAAGACAATCGTCGAAAATCAACAACGTACGGGGTAGCGTTTCCTTGTCGTGTTTTTCCTCAAATCGTTCTTTATACGCGTCCCGAATTTTCACAAGTTCCTTCATGAACGCACGTGGTTCGGTGTGATACTCGTGAATGCGCTGCGCGTGGGGGTCGTCGTCGTCGCCCACTGGAACAACTCCTGCTGGATAGTCGATTTTCTTGCGGCGCAATACGGGCTCCTTGAGGAGCTTCCGGTACTTGCTGTCTGACCATAGAGTCGGGCAGAATATGACAATGCGGTCGAAATAGGCCCTGTAAAAATCATTGCCCGCGATTAAGTTGTAAACGATTGTCGATTTGCCCTGTCCTTTTCCTCCCAATAGCATCAAAGAAAACTCTGGAAGCAAAATGGGGACTGGGTCTTTATTCCTTTGGTTAAATTGGCCGTCATCGACGGGCTTGATATCAAATGTTCGCATCCTTTAATTATGAGCACAGAAAAAGTTACCATTTGACTGGGGCAGTGAGTGGCTTCCTGAATTCGATGGGCTTGCGCGGGGGCGGGGTGAACGCCGGGCGCCCGACGTCGCGCGTTGAATACATCCCTGTAAGACGGTTGTCGTACCGGTCCTGACGCTCGATTGCCTTCTTATTCTTGATACGCATAATCCTCAGCATCTCGTTCAAGATTTTCTCCACGCCGTCGTTTCCATCACCATTGCCACTCGATGTGTTAATGGCAACCGTCAGTTGAGACGACAGATTAACAAGCTCTTCACGGATTCCGTTGGTGTCGCTTACAGTTGAAGGAATGTTTTTGATGGCGTCGACGATGTTCCGTGTCGACTCGTTGATTTGTGCCTGGGAATTTTGGGCTGCCGACTGCTGCGCCCGAATTAACACATCGCCTGTGCTCTCAATGGCCTTCGTCACTGACAACATGCTGGCCGTCTGCGCATTGACCGCGCCCACAACTGCATTTTGCTGGGAACGAACCTCGTCAATGATACCTTGAGCCAGCGACTGCATTTGCTGGTTGCTCGCAATATCCTGACTTGACATCAACTGGCGCGTGTATTCATCTGCGATTCGTTGGCGGTCTGATGCAGAGTTGATGCTGTCGTAAATGGCGGTGAACGCGTTCGTGAGACCCGACAAAAATTCCTGGGGCAATGACGCTGTTGTCTCGACATTCGTGAAATAATTATTAATGACACTTTGTGTGCGCGCGTCGACAAAAGACTGGCGGCTGTCGACATATGTGTCTTGTTTGATGTTTTGCGTGTTGGTCTGAGCCAGGTAATTGAGCTCGTTGTAAGTAAATGCGTTGTTCTGCGAGTATTCCACTGCGGGTACGTGGCCTGGTTTATAGAACGGACGTGGTGGTTGTGTAATCGCGTTCCCCATCTGCGGAATCACGGCCACTCTGTCTCCATCACGAACGACCAGTCCACTGCTGCTCGAGGCCGCTGACACGTCTGCAGCTTCATAGCGGCTCATCCCCCCTGGGACAAGCTGCGTTTCTGTAGCCACGGACACCGCCACCGGCCCTGCTTCGATTGGCGACGCGAATTCCTTCTCTACGGGAGCAATCGGCACGACTGCGCGCGACAGGTCCTCCTCATTTGGTGTATCTGGCTCGACGTCAAGCTGCATTGGTGTGTCCCCTTCGATTGGTACGCGGCGACGCGTCGACACCTCGACCCTCGTGTTGGGCAACACAAGGTCGCGGATTTCCTGTTCCACCTGCATCCTGGTAGAGGCCCTGTCACTTGCCACGTTCAGCTCTCCTCCCTCCAACAAATAAGGCACGGCGCTCTTCACTTGTGGCACTGTGTAGAAGAGGTACGTTTTACCTTTGACGTCCACGATAAACTTACGGCCTTCGCGTGAGGCCTGCACGCCAGGTAATTTATTCAACGCGCGAACCGCAGCAGATGGGTCTTTGACGTTTGGGGGAATGGCGTGTTTAAACTGAACAACTTGTGAGTTAGCTGTTGATTTCTTTTGTGAGTTGTCTTTTCTTGGAGTCCTTCCCATGGTTGTGTTTACAATAAACCAAAGGAAAAAAGTGGAATTCCGTCTGAAAATGGAATTCCAAGTGGAATTCCAAGTGGAATTTGGGCGGAAAATGGAATTCCAAGTGGAATTTGGGCGGAAAATGGAATTCCGTTTTTCTAAAACTGGAATTCCAACGGTGCACTGCTGTTCCTGTCTCCAGTTGGCTTTGTGATGCCAAATTTCGCATAAACATCGGCCATCCGTTCCCGCTCGCGCTGCAAAAGCTTGGTCTTCATCCTCATCCGCTGAACAGCAGCACGGTCGTATTCATGGTCGTGGACCGACCAAAGGCCCCGGACCCTCAGTTTTTGTTTGATGTATTTTTCCTTTTTTTGTGGCGTCTTCAGGGTCCACCATGCTGGCAACTCGAGCGCCCCTGTCAGTATACGGTATTGGTCGTCGGCGCCAAGTTTGGCAAGCTTGAATTTGTCCATGGTTTTTTTCCTTAGTCTATAGTAACAAAAAAATGTCGATGAATATTTTCAATGAAACGCAACAGTCCAGCCAAAAAGCATACACCAATGACGACCTCGATGCAGTCATTACCCAGCTGAATCTTGCGACGCCAACCGCGTCAAGCCAAGCTGCAACAAAGGGGTACGTTGACCAAAAGGTTGCCGATGTTGTGGCCGGGGTAGCCGCGCCAATCTTCGCCACAGCGCCCCTGCAAATCGCCTCTAACAACATCTCATTTAACGCAGACGCATCGACGTTCACAACCACAGGGGGTATGCTGACAATCAAAACAGGCGGCGTGACCAGCAGTCAATTGGCAAGTGGTATCGATGCCTCAAAATTGTCAGGTCAGCTTCTTGTGGCAGTGTTGCCGGACGTGTCAAGTAAAGTCTCGTCTGTATCTGGGTCAATCATCACATCAAACTCAATCCCAAGCACTGCACTTGTCGACGTCTCGACATCGAAACTCACGGGCACACTCAATGCTTCGTCCTTCGGTGACAACACAATTGCCAGTTCAAAATTGATTAGTGTCGATTCCGCCAAGCTGGTCAATACCGTTCCGTCCGCGTTGCTGAGCGTCCCCGACACCTCAATCATCTCTGTCGATGGCGCAAAGGTCACGGGCGTTCTTCCATTGAGTACTATTCCGTCTGGCTACGCAACGTCCGCACTGACAGGCACAATCAGCAACACTCAGCTGGCGCCCGGAATCGATGGAGGCAAGCTGTCTGATGCGAGTATCGGTAGCGCCAAGATTGTCTCCATTGACGCTGCGACCAAGGTCACTGGTGTTCTTCCGCTGAGCGCCATCCCATCTGGCTATGCGGCGTCCGCACTGACAGGCACAATCACCAACACACAGTTGGCAAGCGGTATTGATGCTTCGAAAATCACTACCGGGGTACTGCCCTTGTCGGGAATCCCGACCATTCCAGTCTCGAAACTCGACCTGTCAACTCAAGTGCAGGTGGCGTCAACCGCTGATTCGACAAGTACGACTACGGGAGCGCTGACAGTGACAGGCGGTGTTGGTATTGGCAAGAGTCTTTTTGTTGCTGGTCAACTTGCTGTCAATTCGACTCTCGCGACAACGTCCAAGTCAACAGGCGCGCTCATCGTGCCAAATGGCGGCGTGGGATGTAACTGGTTGACGACAACTGGGGTCTACGTGTTTGCCCCAGGCAATGCCTCGCTCACGCTCAAGTGCAACGAGGGTGGGAGTGCGAATGGCGTGGGATATATCGACATCATGTCTGACTCGGTAAAGAAGTTTAACATTGCGTTAACACGAATGCGTCTTATGGGTACGGCGAGGTAGGCACGGCGAGCGGGGCGTCAATGCAGCTCGCGACAACTGGAAACGTGGCCATTGGCGCTGCTCCAAACACGACGGGCGCCAAACTCCAAGTCAATGGGCCGCGTCGCCGCGTCAGATGCTGTGAACGCAAACGAGTGTGTGACACTTCAACAAATCCAGGGGAGTTCTTTCTATGCCATCCCATGCCGCTTCTCGATTGCGCTTGGCACGTCATCGTCAGGGCGCACAATTGATGGGACATGGCAGTCTTTCGACCAAACACCGAACAGTTTCAGTGGCGGCGGTTCGTCAAATTACTCTGCGGGGTCGAGCGGGCAGTTCATCATGCCAAAAGGAACGTTCTTGATGACATTCTATGTGTCGCTCATTCAAGTGCCTGGTCCTCAAACTGCCCCAGCAAACGTCGTGTTGAACTATCGTGCGGTGTCGTTTTCGGGCGGTACAACAATTGATGGGTTTCCTGCTTTCGCCGTGGCAAGCACGTATGGAGTGGCCATGCAGGCCCAGGTCTTCACCATGGTCGTCACAGTCCCCACAGCAAACAAAGCCCTGAATTTGCAGGCGCAATGCCCTAATGGTACGTTGACTTCTTATACTTTGGGAGGAACCGTGGATGTTGTTCGCATCGGCTGAGAGTTGTATTACGATTAAATTCATGCAGCTTTGCAAAAAAATGGTTTAGTTCATCGCAAGCTCTCCATACCGAATGGGAACTCGGCGGATACGTGTGGATGGTTCGCGTCGCACCGGCGGGCCTTCGTACACAGGTCGTGGAGCGCGGGTCTTTGTTTGTTTTTCTGGTGTGTACGTCTGAGTATCCGTAATGACCTGAAGTTCACTACGGCTCCAGAAACGTGCCACTCCATCCACCTTGTAACTCGCCGTCGAAACGCCACTCGGTTTGCGCACTGTCGTTATGGTGTGGATTTCCTCTGACCACAATGGCTGGTTTTTCTTTTCGAGTGTTGATTTGTACTGAATTCTTGTGCGCACCTTGGTGCCGACGCTTAGCAACTCCTCCCCTGGCTGACCTGGTTTGGTACTCTTCGCCTTCACGTCAAGAAGGTGTGCCCTTGTTTCTGCTGGCGACATGCTGTCGAAGTCAGACGGTGCCTTTCCGGTGGTCCGTTTTGTTAATGTGTTGAGAGAAGTCTCACACTGGCGGAGCTGACTTGGCCAGTCTTTTGAGCCATGCGCGTCCATCCACATTATTAGATGTCGCCTCACGTTCTTGTTCATGCTCTCCACAACTGACTGGCCGAACGGCGATGAAGCACGACCGCGAATCATCGTCACATTTTCCTGACGCTCGATGGCGTTGATTTCTGTCCCGCGGTCAGAGTGAATGACCGGGTTCTGGTAGCCGCTCTCTTGTATAATATCAAGAAAGACCTTGAGACACGCTTTTTCTGTTTTTTGCCTGAGTGGCCTTAGATGGACGCGGCGTGTAGCAACGTCAACCATCACGAACACGTAGCGGTTGTTTTTAAATGTACGGGTCTCGCCGAGGTCAAGCAAGTCAATTTGAAAAGACTTCCCCTGGACGACAGAGCTGATTTGACGAATGTCAACGCGTTTTGGTGTTTGCTTGAACCGCTGGTACACAGTCTGTTTTTTTAGGAATCTGTCGACTTGAGCGCGGTAAAGGTGCGGTATTGATTCTGGTTTTTCTTTTTGGGCGGCCTCGAAGAGCGATTTATAACCACTGCCCACAAACTTCGTGTAATACAAAGTGCGCAGCCAATTTTCTTGCTCTGGTGTCAATGGCAGCTCGTGGGGCCAGGTTTTTTTGTCTGTGTCTTTTGCTGTCATTTACATTTAACCGTCCAAATTTATTCGTCCTTGCCTGAAAGTCGGTAGTAGTGTTTAATGGTTGCAGTTGAGTGCCCTCGCGCGTTGAATCGCTTGTGGAACTCTGCGTTTGAAATCTCTCCTTTGGCAAACAGTTGTGTGTCCCTTGTTGCGCATGCCTTGCGAAAATCCCGCACGCCAGCGCCGTTCAGTTCTGGAATCGACTTGGTTGCACCCAGGACAAGTTTACTGTAATGGTCAAATGATTTGTCCGTGTCTCCGGGGACAACGTGGGCACCAAAGACAAATTTCTGTCCCTTCGCGCGCTTCATCTCGACGTTGTGTACCAAAGCAACCCCGAACTCATCGTCCAGGCTAATGTCGATGCTGTAGCCCTTGTCGCGACACTTGTCCTTGTCTGACATGATGTTGCCTTTGATTGTGGCCGTACCGTCGTTTGCGACGCTGACATAGGGGTAGCCCTCGTCGTTCTTGGCCGTCGTCAGAAACACAGGGTCGCAACGCAGGCCAGTACCGGCAGAGACCAACACAGCGAGAGTGGAGTCGTCGAGCTCCTCGTCAAACGCCACACCGTTAGCCCATGCCTTGGCCTGAGCGTAGGTGACTTTGAGGGGCTGATTCGCGTTGTCCACAGCTGTAATTTTGCTCCTTGTCTTCGCGGATTCGCTGTGCGCGTTCGTGCAACTTGACGATGTCGACGTCATAGTGTGTCCCCGATTTGCGAGCCCAGCTGAGGACAGCGGCAATGCGTTTGACATAGTCTTTCTTAAGTAGCGTGCAGATTTCGTCGTGTTGCGTGGCCATGTCTAGGCCGTATGCTTGCGACTTTTCCTTGGGTTTTGAATATTCGGCAACACAGGTATTCCCTTCGAACCAGCTGCACATTTGCTTGTATTTTCCATATGTGCTCTTCTTCAGCTTTTCCTCAGCCGGCGTCATGGGGTTCTCTGGGTTACGAGCCTGGATGAAATCCATGATAATCTGTTGCATGTTGAAGTGCACGGCATCTGGTTCGACATTCTCGACCTGCCGCTCAGACTCCACATGCTCGACTTCGCGTTCTTCGACCTGCTGCTCAGACTCCACATGCTCGACCTGCTGCTCAGACTCCACATGCTCGACTTCGCGTTCTTCGACCTGCTGCTCAGACTCCACGTGCTCGACTTCGGGCTCTTGCTCGGCTTCAGGCTGGGACTCCGGCTCGACCTGCTTCTCGATGGTTTTTTTCACGCATGCCTCAAGGGCTTCCTCGAACAAGCCCTCTGTGAAGAAACGGCGAGTCGTGTCGCAAAAATCGGTACAATACTCAACGTCATCAGCAAGCAGATTTGTCAGTCGCGCGGTTTGTTTTGAGTAGTGAACCGCTTTGTCCAGCTTCGTTTCAAGCACTGCGACCTTTTCGAGGAGCGCCACAAACATGGTCTTGAGTTCTGAAAGTTCGGCGTTCATTTTGATGATGTGATGTTATTACAGTGGTTCCAGGATTTAAATTGGATTTTCTGGGTGCGTTTGCACGAGTCTCAAGTCCAGAGTGGATACCTGTCTAGAGTTCCCAGCCTTTAAATAGGAATCCGCGTTTAGCGCACCCTCCCCTAGAACACCTCGCATGCAACAAGCTCGTTAGTAATCAAAGTCGTGTTTGTGATAGGCTGATTGCAGCGAGGCTGGGTCTCGAGTTGTAGGAGATAGCGCGCCGCGACGTTGTTCAAAATCTCCCGCACAAGTTCTTGTGAGATTGCGAGTGCGTCGGTGTTTTTCGTAGGCTGGTGTGGGAATGTGGGCGGTGCCAGAATCGCATTGGCCAGGCGCTGAATATCAATCGCTGTCTTTTTCATTGTAGACTTTGTCTGTCGTTTACCGTCTTTCTGATTGCGGTATTTGGCCACGAGGTCGATTCCAAAGTACGAGTTAACGCATTTGACGAGGAACAATGTATCGACCTTGGCTGTGCGGCGCGGTGCGAACATGTACTTGAGCTTTTCGTAGAGGTCTTCAGGGACGTCAATCTTTGAACTGTTATTCATGGCATTCGCGAGCTTTTCCATGACTTTATCAAGGCTGCCACCCACATTAACCATCAACTTGGCGATTGGATGTTCGGGGTTTGAATCAAGCTCGTGCATTTTTTCGAGCGCTGGCCCAAGCTTGTCGTTGTAAGCCATGGCGCGGTCTTTCGTGTTTAGGCGACTGTAACGTTTGTTAAATGCCTCTCGGCGGAGGTACAGATTCTCCAATGCACTCGCTGGGGCTCCGTTAAGGATTGCGGTGACGCGCTCCGGGGTCACTGGGGGGATGTTTTGGTATTTGAATTCCAAGTCATCGACTTCCACACTGTTTACCTTCATGATTTCGTCCGTGCCGCCGTAGGGCACAATCTGGAAGCCAGCGTAATTACACATCTTTTCAAACAACGCCCAAGGCTTCTGGCCGTATCCGCGTTTGTACTGGGCGTCGCGCTCTTTTTGGATGTTTTGGGCAATCTGGTTCTGCAACCAAGCCATATCCCCACTCCGCTGTGTGTACACATCAGAAAATTGCAGCTTGTTACCATGTCCAATCTCGTTCACACGCACAATGTACAGGTTTCTGTTAATCGGATTGCGAATGCGCCGCAAGGCTTGAACACAGTTGCGTGCTGAGATATACCCGTCGATACATGCAAACACGTCGTGGAACACGTTTTCTAAGCTAAAATTGATTCCGACTGCTGCGCAAGATGTGATGATGACGACGCGTACGTTTTCATCAGCCCAGACTTCATTGGGGTTCGTGAGTCCTTGTTTTAGCAGCTCATCCTCTGACACATAACACAGCACTTGCTTCTTTGTGAATCCAAAGTGCTTCATGATGTTTGCCTGAAGAACCAACGCACTCAGTGCGTTTTTGGTGGCGCATTTGATTGGTGCGAAGATGAAAACCTTGCGCTTCTGTTCGATTGACTTGAAGACTGCTGAGTGCATTTTTGCGGTGCGACTCACTAGGACACATTCCTTCACCTCACCTTTGCGTGTTGTGTGTTTGGATTTTGTGTCCAGGAACTCCAGCAGTTTCGTGGTCTCGGTGCGTTTGCTGTGGTCGTTCATTGTGATGGTGTACTTGCCGTGGCTTAGTGATTCGACGAAATCAGTAGTTGTTTTGGATGTCAGGGCGTCCATAAAATGCACACGTTTGGCATTGTGAATAATGGAGGCGAACATTTCGAGATTACGTTCCAGGTTTTGTTTGCCGTGGAGCTCGGGTACTGTAAACTGTTGAAGTACATTTTCGCTCTCATCAACCACAACACAGTCGTACTTCTCGGCCGCACTCCAGTCCATGCGATGCAGGGAGCAGACTGACATTCCCAATCGTCGTGAATCGCTCAGGTCGTCGGTCCACTTTGCATCAAGATATGTACTGAAACCTTCTGCGCGCCCCAGGAGTCCTTTTGTCAATGCACGTAATGGGCTGAACCACAGAACAGACTCACAGTTTTCTGAGTCGCGCAAGACCACCTCGGTCTTACCACTGCCCATGTCCGAACCATGAATATGAAATTTATCGTCTGTGAGGCTATCGGCGGGCATGTAGCGAGTGTCAAAGATTTTCTTTGTTACTTGTGACGTTGGTGCCTCGGTGGTTGCGTCTTCGGCTGATGAGGTGGGTTCTGAGTGCTCTGGTAGAAGGTCTTCCATCATTAGGCGGTCGATGTCGTCATTTTGGAACACCCATGGGGCGTTGAATTCGTACCACTGTTTCACAGGGCGCACGGTTGGATATTTTTTGGTTTGCATCCACATTCCATGGTATTTTTTGACGTGCAGGCGCCGTTCTGATGGTGTTTCGTTTTGCCAACGCGCGCTGGCCCACGAAATAAACTCGTTCATTTGAATTTTGGTCGAACACGCCCAGGTCACAATACGGAACATGTCGTTGTGGGACCATCCGAGCGGCGACATGTACTGGAGCCGTTCCAGGTCTGATGCGCTGTCAAATCGCCATTCTGTCGGGATGTTTTTCGCTTCGGCGACTGGAATAACAAGGTCGTTGCCGATTGTTGTGATTGGAGTGTGATACTTTTTTGTCATTTTTGCTTTGGTTTCTTCAGGCACAAGCGACTCATCGAAATCCCAACACATCCCAACACTATGTACTGTGTTCTCGTCAAGACAATAGCCGTTGATATCAGAGCATTCGCCAGGGCAGCATCTTTGGGTGGGGTCCACGCGTTGGAGACAATGGGCCTCGAAGTTGGTTGGCCCCATCAATACTTTTTTGGGGATGGCGCCTGGTTTGACCTTACTCTGGTTCAACATCCGAAATGGTCGTTCGTTGTACACACCCTCGTCAAAACCCAGAGTATGCTTGTATGCAAGGCAGAACGATTTGAGAAGGGGCGTCACGTATGGGTCGCCAAAACTGAACACATAATCCGGAAGGACAATGTGGTAACTGTTCTTCTTTTCTGATTCATACCCGGACACGTGTATGCGTTTTGCCAGCGGGAAATGGCGTCGAATGCATTCAAGGGCATCATTAAGCTCGACTTTGAGCTCACCCTCGTCCGTTTTTACATTGTCAACATCGAAGAACAGGTTTGTGATTCGAGTGTTGAGTAGTTGTTCAAAGAAATGGTCGTCGCGCTTGCTGCAGTGACTCGCAACATGTTTGAATGGCGCGACAAAGTAGCGGTAGACGATGTCTCCGTTTTCTTTCACGTAGTTCTGAGCAAACATGCTCATGGATTTGTCCTCCTGGACCAAACGCTCAAGGGCGGCAAGAGCTTGAACTTTTGTGGGATAGAACGTGATATCCATCTTTGTATATTAGGAACTTGGATTATTTAATTTGGAGTTTGTCAGGTGCGTTTGAACGATGGAGCGGTTGGCTCTGGTCCAGGAGTGGATATCCTATCAAGGGTTCCAGCCTTTAAATAGGAATCCGCAGGCCGCCTTCGCCGAGTGTCTCGCGCTGGTCACGCCGTCGCACGCCGTTCAAGGCCAAATGTCTCGCAAGTAAGGACCGGACAGCGTGCAACAGCGTGAGCCGGCGTGACTCCAAGGCCAACTCAGCAACTACCTGCGCCCCTGGGAACACTGCCCTGGACTTCTGCCCACGAACCAACCACGAAAGTCTGCCCACGAACCAACCACGAGAGTCTGCCCACGAGCTCTGCCCTGGAACACCGCCCTGACTTCTGCCCTGGGATTTTTGGGCGGATTATCTGCCCTGGAAGCCCCGGCGCTGCCCTACACTCGCGATTTACCCCGACGGTCTGTCAAAAAAATGGCGGCTGTCGGGGTGGCAAACAGAGACTAGTGCCACACTTTTGCAAGAACTATAAAGAATACAAAAGTGTGGCACTTTCTAGAATCAGACAATTGTCCAGGAAAACAGCTGCCACGATTTCTCCAGGGCAGACTCGTAGATTCAGTTCCAGGGCAGACTCGAGAGTCAGTTCCAGGGCAGACTCGTAGATTCAGTTCCAGGGCAGACTCGTAGATTCAAATCGCGGCAGATGTTCTGCAACAGTGCGCCTCACTGTGAGAGATTGCTGCCACGGTTTTGCAAGCACTATAAAGAATACAAAAGTGTGGCACTTTGATTCGGTCTCAAGGAGCAAACACCCGTCCTTGAAGACAGCCGCCGAGATTCGGCAGTCGCATCCCCGACTCTGCCCTGACGGACTTCCACCGATTCTGTCGTGGTACTGTGCCCCTGACCGACCCCCAGCCCCATCTGCGAGAACTACGCTGAGCTACATCACTGAGGCTCGCTTCGCTCGGGCGCGTGGACCTATTACCGCGGCCAATTGCTGTGGTGTGGGGTCCGCGTGTCGTATCCCCCGTGTTGTGACCTTTGTCGTACTTCTAGGGGTCCGACAGGGCGGAGGCTGTAGTTCCGACACTCCAATGTACCAGCCATGCCTATTACCGCTCGACGCCCCGGCTTCAGCCGTACCGGCTTCCGCCCCCGCTTCGCCTGCTTCAGCCGTACCGGCTTTCGCCCGCCTCAGCCATACCCCCCACCGACCTCTGGCGCTGCCCTTAAGGGCAGCGCCACGACCGTACCAGTGCCGACGCTGCCGCCGCAACAGCAGCTTCAAACCGATACGCTCCGAAATTCCACGCGCTCGCGCAACGACGAGGCCGCAAGCGAGGCGTCGGCAGGCGAAGAGGACGACGTGTTTGCATCGGCCGTATCGCTCTCATTTGGCGCGCACGGTGTCGTCGCGACCGCCGTGCAGGCGACTGGAACCGGTGCCGCGCTCACCCGCCGCCGCAGCGAACCTAATTACGGTATGGGCGCGCGCCGGTCGTCTTTGACGCACCAGTATCCGCCACCACCAACTTTCTCCAGCGTCACGTTCAATTCCGTCACAGTTCTCGCGTCTCCACGCGCACCGGTGTTACGGCGACCGAGTTTGGAGAGTATGAACCCGCCCAGGTCATCGTCGCCGGTGCGGTAAGCCGTGTGGAGCCAGATTTTGTCGGCCGCGTCGCGCACGTCGCGCATGTCGATTCACCCGGTGGGACTGTCCATGGGGAGCGTTCTCGGTAAAGCCGCGTCGGCAACGCACTTGGGCGCGCACGGGCCCGCGTCGCCACACAATCTGGCGCTGCCGTCGTCGCCGATCGACCCGGCCGCGCCGTTGCCACGGAACGTGACGAATGCGATTCGCAACATCACTCTGGTGCGCCGTACGCTCCCGCGGAATGGCACCCTCCCGCGCGGGTCGTTGGAGGATGCCGCGCCAGTCGCGGACCGGGCGGCGCCACCACCGCCGCAACCCGTTGATATTGATGTGACAAATGACCAGCCGCCTTCCGACGAGGACGACGTGTTCGAGTCCATGGCGCTGCTGCACGCGGGCTATACAAGGGCAACGCAGCCGCCGCGGTTCCTGGTCAAGCTGCTGCAGCTCTTGGGGCCGATGGGGTACCGCGCGCAGGCGTGGCTTAATGAGCTGTTCCATAACTTGTTTGCGCCGGCGTGGAAGTTGCGGGACGGGCTCACATGGGCCATGGATATTTCTTCGTTTCTGACGACTTGGTCTTGTCGCGGTCGCTCCGCTCAAATTGACCCTGATCAGACTACGTCCTCGTGATCCCGCCGACGCTCGCATTCATGTGCGACTTCACCTCGAGCTACATGTTCTCATACCTCTTCTTTGTCACGCTGAGCCTACTGCGCGTGTTGCTCAACACGCTGCGGCCCAAGGTCAACAAGTTTGGCCAGTTGATCACCCGTACTATCTATACGCCGACGGCAGTATGACGCAAGGGGGAGTGGACGCGAGCTAGAGCCTTGTTGATCAGCGCTTCGTTTACCATCTCGAGTGCGCGCGCACTAACTCGCACCACCACAGCGTTACTGGATGGGTTTGACTGACGGTTTGGCAATCGCGATAGCAACATCCCACCGGTCCTTCTGCTCTACTCGATCCTGCGCGTCCTGCGGCTCGTCTCGACGGTCGGCACCGTCAAGTGGGCCTGCAAACCAAGATCCCGTGGCTCTCGTCACCCATCTCGCGGCTCTTCAAGAACCTCATCATGTCGCTGTTTCTCACGCACATCGACTCGTGCGTCTTCTTCTTTCTCGAGACCATGGTCACGTCGGAGAAGCGGTGTATCAACGAGATCGGCGCGTCGGTCGACAAGTTTGGGGTGCCGCAAGCGGTGATACCTGATCAACTAGTACATTCTCTCGTGGAAGCGGCTTATTGGGTTGTGGAGAGGGACGGGTCGGCTCGCTTGTTCGGGCCATAGTTTCTACTGCCAGCGGTCGCTGTTCTTCATTCCGCGCGAGGCCATGCACGTGCCCGCTGAAATCATTTACCAGAGCTGCGTACGCGATGACCCCGAGGCCATTTATCGACATCGCCGGTGTATTGCTCGCTGACCGCGTTTGGACTAGCATAGGAAGCCCTCTTTCCAGTACGTGCACGGAACTGTGTCCATGGTTGGCGAGTCGTGCGGGCCTCACGTTCGTGGTCGCAACTGTGCTGTAGAGAGTGCCGCCGCACGGCCATGGTGCGCACCGCGTGCGACACGGAACTCGTACGGCTCTCCTCGCTCGTCGACAAACCTTCTCCACCGTGAACTGACCCATCCCCTTCCACCCTCCTCCATCCGCTCCATCGCCCAGTGCGTGCTCAAGGAATCCGACTTTGACAAAATCCTGCAAGTCTACCCATCAATGGTAGCCGTCTTCCGCCAAGCCGTCGCCGAGCGTGAGGAGCGCGACGTGCAGCGGCGGCGCGACGAAGAAGCATCGGCCGCACTCAAGGCGAAAGAGGCCGAGATTGTCCGACTCGAGCAGCTTGACCGGATGTTGCAGCAATTACACGCCAAGGGATCGTCGTCGACCGGATCGAGCGCGATCGCGGCCGGTCGGAAGACTGCTGGCGGCAGTACGATGGCGAGTAGGTCGTTGTGAAAGGTCGGGATCGCGCGCGCGACGGCCCCACCCAATCAGCGCGCCCAGCCCAATACTGAACGCGATCTGGTAGACGAGAATGTTGACGGCCCAGTCGGCGAGCGCGCCACCGACGGTCGCGTTGGTCTTAAGGAAGAGCGCAATGTAGAGGAACGGATAGCCGAGGCCGTCGTTGGCGCCCGACTCGGCCGAGAGCAAGTCGCGAATGTTGGTGGGCACATGTCGCTCGGCGTACTTGCCCTTGACAATCGAGTTGGCGAGGACCGGGTCGGTGGGCGCGACGCACGCGGCAATGATCAGCGCGTCCAAGTAGTCGAGCCCGAGAATGGCCCACATGAGCAGCGCTGTCGTGAGCCACTTGACGAGCATGAGCGCGGTGAGCAGCAGCATCACCGACGTGAGCTGCGTGCGCAAGTAGCGTCCCGGCAGCTCGATACCGGCAATCATGACCTGGATCGCGATCAGCACGCGGCACGCCTCGAGCATAAAGTGGTCGCGGCCATGCTCATCCCATTCGTTGGTGTGCAGCAGGCCGAGGCCTGACCCACCGACGGCGATACCAAAGAGCACGGCCACAGTCGATTCGGCGACAGAATTTTTCGCGCACGAGCAGCGAGACGAGTCCATAGGCGACGATGAAGCCGCCGCCGACGACGAGGCACAGCACGTTGAGATCGGTCGGGGCGAGCGGCAGCGCCTAGAGAACCATGGCGTTGGCAGGCTGGGCCGAGGGTTGGCTGGGGGCACGGTGCGCAGTAAACGGAGACAGGGGCCCGGGGGGACGCGTGCGGGCAAGCTTGTATACTGGTCTGCAGGGAGACAGACAGGGTCGTCTGCGGTTGGGGGTTGATGAGCAAATGGAAGGTGCAAGGAGCGGATCGCATGCGACTTGGCCGGCTCGCAAAGGAAGCGAACAACAGCCAAAGAAGGGAGGGTGCGGGCCATGCCAGTCTCCTCTCGAAAGAATGCGAGGTCGCCGTGTCGCATATGAACGACGAACGCTCTCACGCAATTTTGAACATTTCACACTCGGTCACCGCTTGCGTGAAGAGGGCGACCATGATTGGCATCGCATGGGGCCCGTCAAAGTTGCATTACCATTTGAACATGCACAGGATTACAAATCCAGAACGTTTGAAATGGGCCGCTGCCCGGTGGAAATGTTTCTCCAAGAAGATGCGAATTGTGCAAGCTGAATCGTGCCCATCACGGCGGCACTCTTCACAAATGCCGTGTTGAAGCACCTGACGCGAGGAGTTCGCGGCGAGCACCACGGTCACCGTGGCGTCGCGCGCGGCCTGGACATTTCGCCGATGACCAGACATTGTCGGTTCGAATTGGGTGAACAAGGATGTCCTGCTCGCGAAGGG
Source organism: Allomyces macrogynus ATCC 38327 (assembly GCA_000151295.1). Taxonomy (NCBI): domain Eukaryota; kingdom Fungi; phylum Blastocladiomycota; class Blastocladiomycetes; order Blastocladiales; family Blastocladiaceae; genus Allomyces; species Allomyces macrogynus. The sequence continues at coordinate 2,069,503 of GG745330.1, forward strand.
AAACCTTTGCTCCTGGCAAGGTTCTGCGAAAGGAGCGTTACTGGCGCCCAGAGCGTCCTGACCTCCTCACACTGCCAAATGGACACTGTTCAAATGCTTTTCACTCAACAAGACGCCTCACCCGCACCACCTCGAACCACATCCCACAATTCTGAATTTCCATTCCTATGCATCATCTCGGCGCGCTCCAGCCCTCCCACCCACCCTACGCCGTGAACGCGACCCACACCTCAACCTCGTCCGACCCGACCACAAACCGCTTCCCCAAGCCCTCCTCTTGCACCATCCACCCCGCTGCGAACCTCACACACCCCGGATCGCGCCACGCGCGCGGCGCGACCCGCACCGCCGTGCTCCACAACACGTCCCCGCTCCCCTCCCTCGGCGCGGCAGGCACATACTCGTCACTGCGGTCCGGGGACCGCGCGCGTACCACAACCGCGTTGGCCTTATCCGGCACATTCACAGCGAGCTCCAGCATGATTTCGAGCGGGAGCAGCGGCACGGCACGGACCGCGTCGTGCGCGGCCCCGGACCGCGCCGGGTGAATCACGGTGATGCGCACGGTGGATTTGGTCACGTGCGTGATTTCGGGCAGGTGCAGGGCGCGGGTCGCCGCGACGGCGGCGCGTCGTAGGTCGAGTGGGGTCGCGATGGTCGTGCTGGTGGTGCCGGCGGAGACGAGGGCGCGGAGTGGAGCGAGGGCGGCGGGATGTCGACGGCGGTATCGGTCGAACTGGTCACCGTGTACAGCGTCGCGACGCGTGCCGCGCGGTCGCGGATCTGCGTGACTGGCCAGAGGTCCCCGGCGATTGCCGTGGCGGCGTCAAGGTGCAGGCGAAGCAGGTCATGCAGGAAGGCGACGTGCGGCGGCGGGTTCGCCTCAGATCTGCACAAGCAAACGTGAGCGGTGAGTGCCTGTCATGGCCCATTGCGGTCAACGACGGAAACGGACCCGAGCGGTTTGGCTTCAACCAACTTGGCCAAACTCGTCTGCTCCGTGACGGAGGTCAGAAACTTGGCCAATGCATCAATCACGACCTGGTTCGATGAGCCCGACTGTGTTGGGCGATCGCGCACGGGCGCAAAGCACCCCGGGATGGCGCGGTCGAGAAAGGCCGTCATGCGCAGCATGAATTTGGGCAGCGTGCGCAAGAGCATCGGCCGCGTGCGCGCGGCGTTGTAGACGAGGACCAGGGGAGCCATCTCTACCGGAAAACCAAGGAATACGTCAGATGACAAGCTGCAAACAAGCGTCAGGGGGGGCACGGGTGGAGGGGAGGGAGAAAACGAACGTTGCACCTCGTCGACGCGGAATTTCTTGCGAATGAAGCGCGGGTCGAGCTTGAGAATCATGTGCGCGTCTTGCGCTGCAAGTAGAAGACAAGTCAAAGACAAGTGAGCACATACATGACCAACAATGAAACGCAAAACTGAGCAAGCGCACCAACGAGATCGCCATTCGTCCTTGAACGCGCGCATCAGCTCTTGCACGTCCCCCGGCACATCGTTCAAGTTTTGCTGCAGCTTCGCAATCACAACCTTCAGCGCCTCGCGCGAGTCGTACCGCACGGTGCACGAAAATTGGTAGAGCCGGTGCCGAATCACGGGCGTTGGGTCATGGAACAAGTCGCTGAAATTTTCTATGTCGGTGTAATTGGCGCCGTCGAGCTCATGGTCGTCAAGACGTCGATCGCGCGGTTGCGAATGTCTTGCACTTCGTCGTTCGACATGGCGACGAGGAAATCGACGGCCTCGGCGGCGAACTCGCAGTGCTGCACGCCGAGTTTGGCGATCGCATCTGGCACAGGGAAAGTGTACCGCGCGGCGAATATCGACGGACATATCGTTGATTGCACGTTCACAAATTCGGCAAAACGCGTCGGCGACCAACGTGTTCGACTGGGTCACGAGTCCCGTGGAGCGCGACGGCGGGTCGAGCGGGCTTGGTTCGCTCGGGTAGGTTTGCGCAAACGCTTTGTATCGGTGCGGTCACAAAGGTGGCTCAGCGAATTTTGTTGATGGTGGTGTCGTTGCTGTGTCGTTCTGGCTCCTCATTCAAAGAGACTGTGCCGGAATATGTGGTGACAGTAGATGGTCGATGGACAAGGACAAATACCGCAGGAGGGGGATCCGGCCTTGCGCACAAGCGCGTCCTTGTCGACGATCGCCGACGTGGCAACATGCGAGTAGAGCGCCGCGTCCAAGGTGTTGGTCGCGCCGCACGTCTCGTGCAGACGCAAGAGAGCGGTACACGTGGCTTCACGCACGCGCGGATTCGCGTGACCCAAGTACTGACCGGCAATGTGGTGCCACTGCACACGAGGGCGGGTGGCAGAGGAAGTGGTGGCGTCGGCCAAGGTCGTGAAGAGGGCAAACAGCGCTTGGCCTTCGCCCGCCTGAAGGGCCAAGCTCGTGGAGAGCGCCGACGTGCAGGTGCCTCCTGCCGCAGTGCATGACTTCGTGGAGCCGCCGGCGTTGGCGGTCCCCGAGGCAAGGAAGGCGGCAACCACCTCGGCGGCCGAGAGCGATGCCTTTGGCGCTGCCGCTGTTGGACTGGCTGGCGCTGCCTTGTCGGCCTCGTCGTCGTCGCTCGAGGTAATGTCAATCACGACGGTAGTCTTGGACTTGAACGGTGCCTCGGTGCGCGCGCGCTTGCCTGGCGGCACGTGCACGCTCGCGGCCGAGGAAGGTGTGGGGGACGCTGATCCCGACGCGCGATTGATGTTGGTCGATGCGGCGCCATTGGCGCGTGAAGTAGTGCACGAGCTGGCCCAGACGTCGTCGGCGGTCGACGTGCGCTTGCGCGGGCGCGACGCCTCCGGGCGGCGGGGTGCGCCGTCCATGGCGGCAATTGTGCGGGCAGTTGCAGAGACTTGTTCGTGGCTGGCAGAATATCGCGATCGATCACGACGTCGGCGACGAAGTGGCAGCGGCGACAGCAAGGTCTGACGTGACCGTCCGAGCCGAGATCCACGTCAGTGGCATTCCACACCACGTCCTTCGACTGCCAGCGAGCCAACACACGCTGCCTTTCGTCTCCGTGCTCTCCTTCATTTCGCGGCTCGAGCAATTCTCGCCCCCGAAGCGCTCCCCCGCGGCTGCACTCCCCGCAACCGGCTCGCACGCGCGCCATGGCCTACCAGTACTCCAACGACGACCCCGCGCTCGACGACGAGATTCTCGCGCTTGTCGGCGGCGGGCCCTCCACGACTGTCGGCGCCGACGGCACCATTGTCGGCGCCGAGGCGCTGTCTTCCTCGCCGTCACCGCTTCCCACATCGCCCGATACCATTGCGCGCTCGCGAAAGCGCAAGCGCGCGCGCACACCGGCCGGGTAAGCAGCAAGGCTCTGGCCGTGTGGAGGTCCCACAACGCACGCGCTGACCAGTACTATTACCAGGAGCGACGATGACCGCGCACGCGGCAGCGACTCGGACGACTACCGCGACTCCACCCGGTCGGGTGCCGCAGGCCGCTACGACAAGGCCACGATTGACCAGTGGGCCGCGGACCGCATGGGGGGCGACGAGGACCGTCGCCGACTCGATGCGCTGCCAGAACTCGAGCGCGAAAAGATTTTGGCCGAGCGCGAAGACCAGGTGCGTTCATTCGCCTAGAACGAGCTCTTGCGAGCGAGAAATGGAGCTGATTGCGCATCCGAATCCCGCTCAATAGCTCGACCGGCTCAAGGAAAAGCGGCTGCTGCAAGAAAAGCTGCGCGAGTCGCAGCGGCTGTCGTCGGAAAACACGCGCCGCACCGATAAGGCCAAGCTCGAGACCAAGCGCAAGCTTGAGGCACTTAAGGACAAGCGCGAGGAGAAGCGCAAGTCGGAGGTTCGCGCTTTTGCTCACTCGTTGCTCTCGCCGTTGAATTCCACCTTCAACTCATTCACTCATCCCATCGCCAGAAATCGCGCTCGCACCGCCGCGCTCTCTCCGACGACGACGACTCGGACGGCGAGTACCGCGAGCGCAGCGACCGGGGCCATCGTGGCCGCCCCGCCACCAGCTCCGACTACGACGACGACGAATACCGCGACGATGACGACGGCCGGTACCGACGCCCATCGTCCGCGTCGCAGTCGTCGCGGCGACCCGCCGCTTCCGACCGTCACCGCCGCGACCTGTCGCCGCCGTCGCCGCCCGTGGCCAAGCGGCGGCATGTGGCCGCGACCGTGACCTACAGCGACCTGCGCCGGATTCAGCTCACGCGCGATGAAATTGAAAAGTGGTGCTATGCCTCGTTCTTTGAGGATTTGGCGACCGGTGCGTTTTTGGGTTTGAAATGGGCGTGAAGTCGGGCAGAGGTGCTGTTTCACGGCCGGTGACTGATCTGGTCGTCGTTTGCAGATATTTTCGTGCGGTTGCGCGTCGGTAACAACCAGCAAGGACAGCCGCAATACCGCGTCGCGCAGATCAAGGGTACGTTGTGCTGGGACCGTCAGCCGAAGAGACCTCATCGTTCAGGTTGCTCACCGCCATTGCACTTGATTCCCCACAGAGATCGTCACATACAAGCGCGTCTACACGATCCACCGCGTCAAGACCAACAAGGCCTTTATTCTCAAGCACGGCAAGGCCGAGCGCCAGTTTCTCGGCGATGTCGTCTCGAACTCGCCCTTCACCGAGGTAAGTGCGTCCTCACGCCTCATGTGTCGGGACTCTTCCCATCCCGACCGATCACAACTGACTTCCATCCTCATATCCCCCAGGCGGAATTCGACCGGTGGAAAATCACGTGCGAGAACGAGGGCGTCGACCTGCCGACACAGGACTTTGCCGCCGACAAGGCGGCCGCGCTCGCCAAGGCCTCGGCGCATGTGTTTTCCGACAAGGAGATTGGTGAAATGATCAAGAAAAAGCGCGACCTCGCCGCGGCGCCACGGAACCTGGCGCTCGAGAAAGCCGACCTGTTGCGGCAACGCACCGTGGCGCTGTCGGCGGGCAACCACGACGAAGTTGCGCGACTGAACGAACAGCTCGAGTCGCTTCAGTCCTTGGCCGACTCGCAAAACCATGATTTGCGACCCGCACGCGCCGTCCGTGCCGCCGAGGCGAATACGCGGCAGAATTTCGGCCGGTATGGCGCGCGCCAGGAGGTGGTCAGTTTCAGGACGGCCGCGGCCGCGGCAGGGAACGTGGATATGGCGGCGATCCTGGCGGGGACGTCGGCGGCGGCGGGGGCGGGGGATGACGCGAGCGATGCCAAGGTGTCGATCAAGGATCTGTGGGCGGCTGGACCCAAGCTGGATCTCGATCTGTGAGGGCTTGTGGTGTCGCGAGTTGCGGCACGGCGCGACGTGCTGGCCGGGCCGGGGTGGTGTTGGAAGAGGATGATTGACGAAGGATTGCTTACCCGAGCTTAGGATCCACAGATCGTGTTTTGCCCGTGCTTTCTGTTCTTTTTCTCGGTCGAGCTCTGGTGCGATCAGCGAAGAGAAAAAAAGCAAAATGTCCACAACAAGGCACTCTGTGTTCTGGCACAAGAACAAAGGACAACACGCTCGCAACAATCCAACCCCATTTACACGGCCAGCTCGGTGAGGGCGTTGACAGCGTCCCCCTTGTTCTTGCGCAGCGCCTCGACCGCCTTTTCCCGCGACACGTTGCCCTGATTCATAACGAGCTCGATATCGGCCGCGTCAAACTCGGTCGCGTCGGCCGCCGCCTCGGGCACAGCCTCGGGCGCCTCGTCGTCGTGCGCGTGGCCGTGGCTGCAGTTCTCGTCGTGCACGTGGCCGGCATGCCCGCCAGCCGCGGCCTGACGCATCATCTGCGCGTGCTGCTGGCGCGCCATGCGCTCGGCCATCATGGCCTGCGGCGAGAGGTTGCCGTTGCCCATGGTCGCGACACCGTGCACGATGTAGACGTCGGCGTTGGCCGACTTGTAGACCTCGGGCTCGGCAATGATGATGAGCTCCTAGATGGGTGGTTTCAGAGAGTGGATCAGGGCGCGGATCAGGCTCGGGTCTCGTCGGTCGGTCGTGCAGATCGATCATTGAGCGCGACGCGTCGCAATCCCGCTCTCGCCTGCTCCGCGCGCGCTCGCACCGACCCCTCCAAACCAACGCAAGCCAAAACGTACGTTGCGCGGGCGCTTGAACACGACGCGCGTAATGCCGTCGACCGGCACGAGGCCGAGCCCCTCGAAAACCTTGCGCGCCTTGCGCTCGCCGCGCGTCTTGTCGAGCGCGCGCGCCTGCTCGCGCACGAGCTCAGTTGCGCGCTTGATCGTCGCCTCGTCAATGTGCGTCGTCTCGCCAATGGCCTCGGTCACGCGCGTCTCGGTCTCGGGCACGTCCTCGACGGTCGCGTCGGCCGGGGCGGCCGCGGCGGCGGGCTGCTGCTGCTTGGTCTTGGGCATGGTGGCGGGTGGTGCGGGGTTGGTGCGGATCGGCGTCGCGAAGGGCGGAACGGGATCAGATCACGAACTGGCGGCGGCGGTGCGTTCGTTCGCTCTCGGCCAGCCGACACGCGAAGAGGAAGCAGCTCGGTGCCAGCGAGGCGAATCGCGTGTCGGCGCGTGACGGATCTGCCACGCCTGTCCAGACAGATGCAGCACGTGCGTCCACGTCACGCGAGAGCTCCGCTGCTTGCTGCCGAAAGCTGATCACCAAGAGCAACACACGACCAACTGCGACCGCCAGCGGCACGACCGACATGAACGGTCACTAATCCGACATGAACGGTCGTCACCAATCCGACATGAACGGTCGCCAATCCGACATGAACCAACCCAGCAGCAGCAGCAGCAGCAGCAGCAGCACCATGACCAGCACCAGCAATTCCGACCCACCACCGCCCATGTCGCAGCAGCGCCAGCTCACGACCACCGCCGCTTCCAACACCTACACCGATGTTTTGAAAAACTCGGCGCGCACGGGCCTCGTTGGCGCCGCCGTCGGTGCCGCGCTCGGATCGGCGCGCCGCCTACCCGTTGCGCCCACCTCCGCCAACATGTGCCTGATGTGGGGCGCCGTGAGCTTTGCGTTTTTCGGTCAGCAGTTCCAACGAATTCGGCAACCAGCAACGATCCGGACCAGCGCTCACGCCCACGATTTCCCGTAGCCGCACGAAAGGAAGTCGCCGCGCACCTCGCGACCCTCGACGCCAACCAGCCGCGCAAACCCGTCGTCCTGAACCGGCACCACCTGCTCGCATCGACCGCCGCGGGGCTCGCGACCGGTGCGGCCACCACGGCGCTCGTGCACGGCCCGCGCGCCGCGATTCCGGCCTCGCTCATTGCTGGCTTACTTTCCGGCACCGGCCAACTGGTCGTGACGTGGGGTCGGCACGCGCGGCAGGACGCGCTTCTCTGGCGCGCCAAGCAGCAGGGGCTGGTCGTGACCGACGAGGGCGTGTGCGCGCCCGACGTCCCGGAACCAAGGGCGCCGGGGTTGTGGGAGAGTGTGAGCGCGCAGGTACACGACGTGTTGGTGCACACAACGTGGTTGCCCGTGCGCGCCTTGTCTGACGAGGCCTACCTCGAGTCGCTGCGGGAGCAGCTTGCCGCGCAGGACGCGAGTATCGCCAAATACGACCGCGTGCTCAAGCGGTTGCAGGCGAGGATGCAGGATTTGCACGCGAATGGCGAGGCCGACGAGACCAGTGTACCAGCAGATCAATAGACACGGTCTTCATGTTTACTCTCCACCCGCCGCGCCGCGCCCCTCGTCGTTCCACGTCGCGCATTCGAAATCACTTTTTCCGCACCCGATGCCTGCTCCCCAACCGCGCTCCCCTGTCTCTCCAACTCGACCGCGCTCCCCATCTACACCACCCGCCCGACCTCCAACGTTTCCTCCCACAGCTCCATCGCCTCGCGAATCGCGCGCCGGATTAGGTACGCCACGGGCAGCGGGAACGCGTTCCCGACCTGCTCGTACTGTTTGGTGACCGACCCGGCCAGCCGATAGCCATCCTCAAGTTCCGCGCGACCTCACACACAGCACCGTCCCGGACTTGGCGCGCGGGCCATACGTCGCCAAGACCGTCGGCACAAACGCAGTCGCATTAATACGGCCGAAGATGACTGGCGCGCCCACAGCGTCGAGCCGCGGCCGCCCAGCATCCATCGGCACCATGCCCGCGTACATGGTCTTAGCCGATATCGGACACGACGTAAAAGGCGTCAGGGTTGGCCTCGGGCGTGGTCGTGCAGTCAATCTGAGCGGGAACGTGGCAAACCTGATCAGAACAGAGCAACAGCATCTTTCTTGCTTGATCAAATCGAATAGAAGCAAGGGACACACGTTCTCATCTGCATCGTAGGTGTAGAGAAGCGTGCCCTTTTTCATAATTGTCCCATTGGCCATGACAAGCACCTTGCCCAACGCCAGCTCAGTCGGCAGCTTGTCCGGCAACTCGGCGCGGTCCGTGCAGCCCTTGATCTCGCGCGTCGGGTTCAGCAAGAATCGCTGCGCTTGGTGGTCGTGGTGCGCAATTTGCGGCCCTACAGGGGAACCGTGCCAGCGTGAGCCCTTGCCCACCAAATACATTCATCAAATCGACTGCTCCTCACCATGCTTGACAGGCACGAGGCGGCGCACAATCAAGTCGAGTTCCCACGGCTTTTTGCAAACGCACATACCCGAGTCGGACACACAGAAGAGCACGCCAGCAGCAGCGCGCGTGGCCAGATCCTGCAAGTTGACCACTTTGTGTTCACCGCCCATCATCATTTCCTGCCACCGCCATAACCAACACCCCTGAATGGTCTCATTTTCCGCATTGACACGCGACACGACAATGTAGCCGGTCTTGCGCTCGCTCTCGCGCCACTCGGTCCGGTCGCCTACCCAAACTTCGATCACATCATTGATATTGATCTCCGTGACCGATGCGACTTTGGCGCCGACCCACGTGTTTTCCGGGTTGGCCGGATCATCAACGTCCATGGCGTCGGCCGCGGGCGGCGCAAATAGCAAGTTTCCAGAGTGCGTGTCGTGGTCCTCAGTGATGAGCTTGAGGTGCTCATATGCACGCAGGCGGGCCGGCAGCAGCGCCCACACGTTGCGCGTAATGCAGATGGTTGCTGGCATAGCGGCGGGAATGCGCGTGATGGTGGTTGGTCAAAGTGCGGTGAAAGTTGGGATTTCGGTTGGCCGCCAGCGCTGGTTGTGATGTCTTCACTCTGTTCTGCCGATCATGACATGCAGTCAAGGAGGCTGCCAGCCTGCCAGCCTGCCAGCCTGCCAGCTCGTCCGTCCTTGCCAATTGGTTTTCTCTCACAAGCGTGACCATTTTTCTTCTTAAACACGTCCAAAACATGATGGAAATCATGTTTGCCAGTGCAATGAGCATCCAGAACCATCAGCAAGTATGGACGCGCGACCAATCGCATCAGCGGTTGCCTCTGCCAACAAGAAGCCGTGCAACTATGGAGATCACGCAGCTTGTTGCTCAGCAGTAAGTCTGTGACGGCGCGCTTACTCATTAGCACTTGGGCAAGGGCGCTCCATATTTTTGTGTGCAAAGAGTGGACTGTGTTTGACACATATCTCCAGCCGCAGATCCAACATCACAGCACAGGGCAAACTGACGGTGCAATCAATGAGCGCCGCATGGATGCTTTCGAGCGCCAGATTCGGGTTCAGGTGACATGATTGCATGCCGCGAAGACACCCGAAACTCATGTTCAGCATCATGTTTGGGGAAGATGGGCAGTGGTGTGGGACACGCAGATGGCTTCGAAGGCAGGCTGCCGACACAAAAACAAGCAGAGGAGAAGGGCGGGGGAGCCCAGGCGCAAGAGGCACATGTGATCGTCGGTGTCCTGTGTCGCCGCGAGGCTAGGAGTGCACAAACGGCCTGGAGGCGGAAACGAACCAAAATGAACGCCGAAGATAACGCGCGAAAGCGTCTCTGCCCGTTGAGCCCTCCTGCAAAGCGTTTCCTGGTCCACCGACCGTTCAGAAGAACGATGCGATCTGTCTTGCTTGCTTCGCGCATTGGCGTGTGCGTTGCGATCATACTTCAAGTGTTGCTCCAGCCAGAGAGAGAAGCCTGTACGTACCTGACGATAGAGCCGATAGCTGTAGCGTGCGGAACCAGGGCGAACGGCACTCGTTGCACGTCCTCAAAACCCGGGCGAAATGCGCGCGTTGACAACGGCAATAGCGATGCTCTGAGCGACAGGGACGAAACGTCAGCGGGCGCGGTTCGCTTCCAGTGGGCAGGGCAGGTGGCGCATCAACGCGCACCGGTGGGCCCACCATCCTTTTGAACTCACTCCGCGACGCGTTCCCCGTCGCCCAGGGAACACAACGACGCCGCGGGCGGCGCGCGCGCCGGCGACAGTAATGGCCGCGATCCGTTTCCACGCGCCATCAGTCGCATGTACGACAGTGATAAACGCGCGCACGGACGGCGACCCGCAGCGCCGTCCGAGCAGGAAGCGGGTGGAGGCGAGTGGCGCACCAGCAGCATGGTCGGCGTCGGCAGCCGCAATCGACCCTGTCGGTGGGAGGGATCAGACGGCGTCGACACGGCTGTTCAATAAACGTATGTGCAACTGTGTCACGGGCGTGCAGACAGCGACCCGCCGAGTCGGACCTGGCCAGGAACAAAACGAGGCTCAAAGGGAGGGTCCGTTGACGCCGTCGCAGTCGCAGTCGGTCGAGATGAGACTGTGGTAAATGGCGGTGGCGCCAGGAGGGCCTCTTCGCACGCGCAGGTTACCCAGCTCGGACCACCCGTCCCTTGTCAGTTCGCTGCAAGCGGGGCGCCGTGCCGCCGACTATGATACCCGTGCCATCGTGGACGAGGAAGCAGAGAAGGGTTTGCCGCCGCCCACACGCCACAATCGTCGCTGTCTGCGTGCTTCGCCCAACTCAACCCTACGCCAACCTGCACGTCAACTGTGCGCGCGGAACGATCACACAGTGCCGGCTTCGCCGTTATCCAGGCCCGTGTTCCATCGTTTGCCAACAGCGCACCACCTGCACCGCACAACGACGTGATCGACCGCCTCATTGTGAGCCACGTTGCAAATTTCGGTGCACAAGGAGATGATCCGCGCGCATGCGCATCCGAGACAAAGGGCGCCAGGAGCGCAGGGCCAGGCGCGTGCGGCTGAGAATCCGACATCAGGGGAACTAACTGCCGAAATCATTGTTCCACCAGTCCCAACAATCGACGAAGAGATGGAAGCGGATGCACGCCGCGCCTTCCATTGTTCCATGTTGCGCAGCTCGCGATTACCCGGGCCCTTCGACCAAGCGCCCGCCATGTCTTCCGTGCTGCAGTCGCTCAGATTGCTTCGCCGCGGATTGCTTCGCCGCACACGGGGAGCATGCATTCTCGCCTCACGAGGTGCCGGCCCGCGCCTGTCGGTGCGATTCGAGCGACAACAAGAAGGACGAGTAAAATAAGAACTGGCACCCGCCCAGTTGAGAAGCGACAGCCGAGTGCTCTCCACCCTCCACCCTCCACCCTCCGCCGTCCCTCACTCGTTCGCTCACCTCGCCATGTCGTCAACGACCGTCACGCCGCTGCCGTCGCCGCCACCCGTTCACGCCAAGGCCAAGAAGGTGATCGATGCGCTCAACGCCGGCCTCATTGATCGCGACGAATGCATCCGCGTGCTGCTGCTCGGCCTGCTGACGGGCCAGAATGTGCTCGTGCTCGGCCCGCCTGGCACCGCCAAGTCCAAGGTCGTGACTGATCTGTTCAACCGCGTCGAGGCCACCAGCTACAAGAACGTACTGCATGCCTCGATCTCGCCCGAGACGCTCGTCGGCCCTGCCGACCTGGAACTGCTCAAGACCAACGCCGCAGTGGGCAAGGTGCTCCTGTTGGCCGAACTCGTCTTTCTCGACGAGGTCTTCAAGGCGAGCGGCGACGTTCTCTCGATTTTGCTTCGTCTCCTGAGCGATCGCGTCATTGTCCACGGGTCCGTCTCGCAGGCGGTGCCGTTACATTTCGCCGTGGGCGCGTCGGACGAAGTGTTTCTCGACACGGCGCAGTCGCTGCTGCTCGAACAGTTCCCACTCCGCGTGTTCGTCGACAGACTCGACGCGGAGAAGCGTCTTGAGCTGGCCAAGGGTGTGGTGGACAAGTCGCGGCCGCACCGCCAACTTGCCAAGGCTTCTGCAGCTGCTGCCGCTGCCGAAAAGAATCTGTCCACCAAGACCTGCGGGCAGACCGCCAACCCGGACAAGCTCGACCTGGCCGCGGATATTTTCGCGATGCTCGACGCGATCGACAGCAAGGGGCCGCCGCCCTTGCCCGAGGACGTGCAGAATTTGCTCTTTCGTTTTATCGATATCGCGAACGAGCCTGTCGCCGAAGATGTGGAGATGCCCACGCCTGACTCGCACACGATGCCCGTGATCACGGACCGCGGGATCGTCATTTTCTCGGACATGGTTCGCATCATGGCGCACCTGCACGGTCGCCCGCAGACGACGTGCATCCTTGATCTCTACCCCCTCGTCTACATGGCGTGCCGCACCAAGAACCAGCTCACGACCAAGGCCGAGCACTTTGTCTCCGAGATCACATGGGCGTTGCCGGAACTCGTCCAAACGCACGGCGCAGCGTGGGCGTATGCCGTGATTCGCGACCACCTCTTTGTGCCCGCCGCGGTCAAGGCCGAGCTCGTGTCGCACTTGCTCGCCGACATGATTCGCGCCGGCCTCGGCGACGAGGCGCTCGAGGCGCTCACCAAGGATACGCGCGTCAACCCGCACTTCGCCATTGAGTCGGTCATGGCACTGGGCCACGAGGGGCTGATCTCGTGGGCGCGGCTCGACGACCGCACCAAGTACAACGTGGAGAAGTGGGAAAAGAACCGTGCCGAGCAGGCCGCGATGCGGGCGGCTGAAGAGGCCGAAGAGAAGCGTCGACTGCAAGAGCCATTGGTGAAAGAATACCACGAGCTGACGAAAGCCGTGCAGCAGTATGAAATGGCCAAGCGTGCCCTCGCTGCGGAGTGGGACCAGATCAACGCGGAGCATGAGCGGCAGTTTCACGAGCTGGAGGCAAAGAGCAACAGGAACAGTTCGCTTGGCGCGGCTCTTTACCGCGCTACTCTTGATGCGATTGAAAAGAATACCGGTGACAAGCAGGCGGCATTCAAGAAGAAGGAGGCGGCATACAACGAACACGCTGAGACCTTCCTTCCAGGTATCCGCCAGCGGCTCGCGGAAGTGCAGAGGAAGATGGAGGCGCTGTGAATGATTTGTAAATTGCATTATACGTTGTTTTGTGACCCTTTTGCGCGTTCGTGGGCATGGCATGTGCACATTGCCGACACACTGCACCAAGTCCAACCGGCACGCACGGCCGGCTGTGCAAAGCGCAGCGTGCGTGGCTGTGATCGATGCATTGGTCGTCGACTTGGTGCAGCTGCAAGATGGCGGGCAGCGACAACGCGAGACGCGCCGGAACACAAGAGCGAGACAGCTTTGCTTCATTATACAAGTGATCGATCACGACATTGTTGATGGTCCGCCACCACTCCCGTCGTCACCGGCCGCGCGCTCGACAGCCACCGTCGCCCCACTGCTCCTCACTCGGTCCAACTTGCAGCATTCGAGCCGCACAACCGTGTTCTCGACCCATGGCGTCACGTTCCAGGACGGCACTCTTCGTGCAATGCCGTCAGTCGGCACTCGCGTTGCGCCGCACGCAAGCCGCCAATGGCGCGCCCGGCGCACCTGACCGCGGCACCCCACGGCACGGTGACGGCGCCGACGTCGAGAAACTCGGTCTTCTCGATGGCGGCAATGGTAACGGAGGTGGAGGACGCGACGGCAAGCACGCTGCCGTGTCGGTGACAGCCACTGCGGCGCTCCCGCCCGCGTGGGTCGATGCAGTCGAGGCGATTGAGGGGATGTTTGTGCGGATCGGGCACGAACGTACGGTTCCACGTGCTCTTGCTCTTGCCACGTCCCAGGCGTGGACTGATCCGCACCCTGCCAGTTACGCACCTCACGGCGCTGCACAAGCAGCACCTGCTCCCCGGATTCGCCGACGCCGCTGACGACCACGTGGATGTCGGTATCGACCACACGACCACGCTCGTCACGGACTTGCTCAAGCAGGCTGGCGCCAAGATCAAGCAGTTTGAGCGCACGCGCGGCGGGCCCAAGACCACGCCGCAAGAGGCCAAAGTGCACACGAACGTGACGGCGCAGCTGGCCGCGCGGCTCGCGGCGCTGTCGAGCGAGTTTCGGAAAGCGCAGGGGAATTACATGAAGCGTACGCACGCCTGTTTGCGGAATCGGTCGCGCACCGGCAAGCGACTGGCTGACCTTGGATTTGCGCGTTGGTTAGGTTTGCAGGCGCGCAGCGTCAAGTCGGCCCCGACCATGTTTGGCGTCCCCGACGCGGACCGCAACGACCGCGACGACGCCGAGAGTCTAGACGGCGGCGGCGGGACGGCCGTGGCCAAGTTCACTGACCAGCAGCTCGTGACCGTGAACCAGCAAAACGACTTGATTGCGCAGCGCGACAAGGACATTGAGGAGATTGCGCGCACGATTGGCGAAATTGCCGAGCTCTTCCGCGACATGCAGAACATGGTGATTGAGCAGGGCAGTTTGCTGGTGCGTAAGCGGATTCATCGGTTGCGGATGGATACGCCCTGACGGATGAGTGACGCGTTGGTGTTCTGCGATTAGGACCGCATCGACTACAACATGCAGCAGGCCGCGGCCAACGTGGAGAGCGGTAACGAGGAGCTTGACAAGGCCGTCAAGCACCAGGCGTCGGCGCGCAAGAAAATGCTCATTTACTTGCTCGTGCTCGCGATTGTCGCCGTCGTTGTGCTGCTCGCACTGAAGCGATCCAGGTCGTCGTAATCCTGGGGACTATGAGTTGACTTGGGAGGTGGGGGACGACTCTGAATAAGGGCCCTAAATGTGATTCTCATTTTTGCAGAACGTTGGCACGTTGAGGTGCAATCAATATCCATGCTTCAATTCGATTCCACAGGCGAGTCTTCAGTCTCACACCATCACCGCTCGCGCTTCGGGCACACAATCCCGCATGGGCGATACATTTTGATGATAAAGTGCGCGGAGCGTAAATTCTTGCACACGGCCGTGAGAAAGACCGACTGGCCATAGTCGAACCGCAAGTGCGCATCTACGTGGTCCGCATGCACACAGTGAGTAACCCTCGTTGCTTGAACCCACGAACACGTGGCACCAAAACACGTACGCGACCGCACCCAGTACCCCTTCCACAACGCCTGAAGCCTCGTCGCCGCTGCATGCCGCGTGCGCAACTTCTCCGCGCGGACCCGCCGCATCCTCCTTGCGCGCCACGCAGCCTGCAACACCAGCGCCGCGTGGACCATCATCAGTCCGTGCCGGTGCCTCACCATCGCGGCACCCAACCCAGCAAGTCGCGTGCGAATATCCGGCCGCAGCACCGCACGGAGACACGCGCCGCGCCAGACGCGCTGAATCGTGGTGGCTGCCTGGATCTGCGCGTGCTGTGCCTTGGTCTCGAGCAACCGCGCATAGAGCGGGCGCCACCACCGCGCAATGATGCGCGCGGCGTGGTCGATCTGCTCGAGCTTCTTGCGGAAGCGGGACGCAAAGGGGGAGTTGCGGAACCGCGCCCAGTCCCGGAACTTGGTCTGGATTGTGCGTGCCGCGTGGTGCAGGACCGCGACGGGTTGCCGGTACTTGAGCCCTGGGAATGGAACGGGTGCGGTGGGGCGAGTGCGTCAGTCAGGACCCACCGACCGCGGCTACAATCCCATCAAACTGGTAAAAATAATCAACGTACGCATCAGGCACACCGACATGTACATTCTGACCCGCCAGTTGCGCTGAATCACGAGCGCGGCATGATGCTTGGCCGCGCGCACGCGGCGCAACTTGCGCCGCGCCATCCTCTGAATCAGTACCGCCGCACGGTGCTGCGCCGACAACAACTCACGGCGCCACCGGCGCCCGCGGAACACGCGCCACGCGCGCTGGATCTTGGTCGCCGCCAGACTCCGCCGGTAGACGGACGGCGGGAACTGCGACCACGACCGGTCATCGTCGCCCGTCGCCAACGACCGCGACTGCGTTTTCTCGAGTGCCAGGTGCACGCGCTCCTCTTCATCTTGGATCGAGGTCGTACCGTTGGATGGTGCGGTCGAGATCGAAGGTGCGGGAGGGGCGAGGGTGGCGGAGGTGCCCGCGGGTGCGCCAGGGCGAGGGAGAGGGGCGGTGCTGCTCGAGTCGGTGCTGACGGTCGACCCCATGGCGGAGCCCGTGGAGAGGGAGAGGAGGCCGACGTCGGGCGCGGCTGGGAAGGGTGCGCTGGCGGGCGGGTCGACGAGCGTGCTCGAGTTTATGTAGTTTGAGCCGAGCGAGGTCGTGGCCGTGAGGACGGGCTGCACCATGAGCTCGTTCAAGGACGTGGCCGAGACCGAGTTCATGAACGGGTGCAGGCCAAAGTTGACGCGCATTTCCTGCGACGCACCCGACGCTTGGTCTATAGTGGAGCGAACAACGGGGAGGTGAGCGGAAAAAAGAGTGAAGGGACATCAAGACCGGAGACATAGTGCGTACGGGAATACATGGAAAATACGGGCACCAAGACGCGGTTTAAGAGCATGTCCGCCTGCTGCTCGCGCTGCACTTCCGAGAAATGTATGGCGCCATTCCCAAACGCCGGCGGGTAGACGCGGTCCTCGCGCACGAGACTCAGCGACCCTTCGACGAGATCCACGACCAGGCCAAACGTGCGCGTGACGAGCATCCCGCCAATCACCTCGCTAGGCGCGCTCTTGGCACCGCCCAACGCGCCCGCATCAACGTACCGCTCCGGCAGTCCCATGAAGTAGACGTTGCCGTCATACGACAGGCCCAGCGACAAGTCGTCCGACCCGGGGTAGAGCGGGCTCGATTCGCTCATCGTCGTTCCCGTACTGGGCCCCGCACCCGTCGCGGGCGCGACGGCGACCCCGACGCGCCACGCTGTCGCCGTGGCCCCTTCCGGGACCGAAAATTCGAAATACACGCGACACTGGCGCTCAATCGCGTCGGCCATTTGCGACAACACTTTCACGGCCGTCTGCGCACTGCTTACAGCGACCGCGGGTCCCGGCCCGCCCATGATCGAGTCGTCGACGTAGTGCGACGCGGGGGAGGTGAGGCCCGGGTTGGGTGGCGCGGCGAGACACGCATCATACCCGAGCGCCGTGAGCGCGTGCTTGAGCACGCCCTGCGCGTAGAGCGGGTAGGCAATCGCGTCGGCGAGCACGTGGTGACCCGGGTGCAGCAGGTCGAGTGCACGCGCCATGACGTGCAGAAAGGATGTGGTCGTGTCGCCCGAGGCACGTGCGGCTTGCGCGGTGCGGAGTGCTGAGTGGAGCAGGTTAAGAAGAACGGGGCGGGAGCCGAGGAGCCCGCGCGTGAACCCGCGTGTTGCAAAGACGGTGGCCCATCCGGGTGGGCGCGCGGTGGATTGCGTGGGAGATTGTGGTGGGGAATGGGTGTCGGATTGCGGTTCGGGTGACGGGGGTCCTCTGGATGCTGGCTCGGACGAAGGGTCGGCGAGGGCCATGGCGAGCCGGCTGGTTGAAACTTGGATCGGACAGGTAGAGGGCGGAGCGCGCAGAAAGACGCGGCGCGAGAGCACACCGGGCACGTCGTCTTGCGAGAGCAAACCCCACGCGATTCCGTCGCGCACGAGCGCGACCGACCTGGCGCGATCCACGGCGAGCAGCAAGTCCGAGGCCGTGAAGGAAATCAAGTCGCCGAGCCGCAGCATAATCGCGGGCCCTTGGTGGAACAAGTGGCGAAGCTCGCGCTTGGTCGCCAACCGACGTGCCCAAACGGCCTGCAAAAACTCGTCGCGGTGCTGCTGGATCAGCTGCGAGAGCTCCTGCTCGTGGCCAATCTTGGCGAGCACGCGCGCCTTGATCATGGCCGACCGTAGCCCTTGGTTGATGACGGCGGCGAGCGCCTCGGCGTGAAAATGGTCCATGCGCTCCTCGTCGTCGGCACGGTCCATGCGCGCCTTGAGCCGCTGCACTTCACGTACACGGCGCAGGCTCGTTTCCTTGCGCAGATACACGGCGTGCGCCTGGACGTGCGCGCCCAAGTCGCGCACGTGGCCGAGCTCGCGCACGCCGAGAGCCATGCGACGCAGGCCGCCGAGCCGGGCATTGTTGTTGGTGGAGGTTCCGCTGTTCCCCGAGGACCCGCTTCCGCCGCCACCGCGCGAGGCGCCGAGCATGCGCGATTCGCGTCTTGGGGACCCGCTGCCCGACTGGTCAAGCGCCGAAGGCGGCACGTCCCAGGCCGGGGTGCCGAGCGAGTAGGTTGGCGCAATTGACGAGGCGCGGCGCGCCCGCTGGGCTGCCGACGAGGAAGACGATGCGTGCGGAGGCGGCTTTGACGCTGCGCTGCCGCGCTTGGACGGCGACATGGACGGCGCGCGCGTGCGGGACGCCGGTGGAGGCGGTGCGTGCGGGTGCGGGCGCGCGGGCGTGTTTATCGGAGGTACTAGTGCGGTGCTGGCGGGCGCTGAAGACGCGCCGGGCCCGACAGGTGGCGGCGCGACGCCGAGCGCCGTGCGACGGCCTCTTGGCGGCGCGGCGGCCATGGTGGAAATACGGGGCAGTGGAGTCGGCAAGAAACAGTTGCAGCAAGTGAGCGCGACGGGCGCGTAGTCGTTTGGGTTGTCGGGCACCGTCGTCGTTGAGCGTCATCGCCACTGCTGCGGCCGTCGTGGGCAAACGGCGCTGGAGGAGCGATCGCTTCGCGGCTCGTCTCGCGCCGTGCACGTGGCGTTCGCGTGGCCGTCGTGACCGCGTGGCGCTGGGCGTCCTCCGCTTCGTCAACCCATGTGTGCGCCTGATCCTTCATCCTTGTCGTCGTCGTCGCCGAGCACAGCGGCAGCACCACCGCGGCGCTGGTATCGGCGACTACGGACGCCGGGTAACTTCCCGAGAGCGCTACATGCGCGGCCGCTGCTGGATCCGGCCGCAGGTGATCGGTCAGCTCGCCATCGGCACGCTCCACATCTGGACCAGGAGCACAGCGTCGAGTGTCGAGTGTCGATCACGTCTTCTCTCCTCGACGTGACCGTGTCGTCGTTTGAATGCTCGCTTTCACATGGTCATGTCGTGCACCGGAACTCACGCGCGCACGACAGCGTGTCCTTCCACAGCAGCGTTGGTCCCACAAGACCACTGTTTTACCCACACCGTTTCCCGTCTTGACATGATGATCTGAGCCTCGTTGGCTTGCGGTCGGCCCTGCGCGCCGCCAAACACAAGCTTGTGATTGAAGCTGCAAGTACCCGCAACCCGTCCACCGGCACCGCGCGCGCCATGGCTACCCGCGCGGCCGCCAAGCCGGCTAAACCGCCCGCCACCCGCGCGAGTGCATCCACTGTACCGGCAGCTGCCAGCATCACCAAATCGGCCCCACTCTCGTCAACGCCGCCGTCAGCCGATGCTTCGTCGCGTCCTGCACGCGGTGCCGCTGCCGCTGCCGCTGCCGCTGCCGCTGCCGGATCGCGCCGCCGATCGGTCGTCTCACCCGCACCGCGCGCATCGCAAACTTCTGGTGCTGCCGGTGCAAGTACTACCAACCCAGTCCTAGGGTCGCGCAATGCCCTCGCGACGACGCCCGCATCGGCCGGCGAGCGTGCGCTTGAGGTGACGCTCGAAACCACGTCCAAGGCGCTCGCTATGTACAAGGAGCGGCTCGGCAACCTGTACGCTCGGAGCTTGCCAGGATTGCGGTCGGCGCGATTGTCATCTAAGCCGTGATTCTTCTCCTGCTGGTTTACAGGATTCAAGTCAACTCGGAGCTTCAGAACCAGTGCCAGGAGCAGGAAAAGGACGCGGTCCGTGTCGTGTTGCCTCCGCCGGTGTCACTCCTCGAATCGCTGCGTTGCTGACCGTGCACACAACGTACCTCGCACACCAGATCGAGGTCATGGGCGCGCTGCGCGACGAAGTCGAGAAAAAGGACCGCGAAATCATTGCGCTGCGCACCGCGCTCGACCAGCACCGGCTCGCGTCGGAGCAACAGGCCAAGGACATTCACGCCTCGTATGCGCGCCGCACCGAAGGTAAGTTATGAGCTGCCTCCTTGTACTATCGTCTCGATGCGATGGATTGACCCACCACGCCAACCATCCACGCATTCATTACATAGACCTCAACAGCATCATCACGGAAAAGGAGGCCGTCATCAAAATCATGGAGCAGGAAGTCGCCGCGGTCAAGGACTTCAAGGTGCGCGGGCCTATGTTACTTCCTCGCTCAATTCCGCCCCTCGATCAAACGACTTTCCGGTTCATTTCTCCACTTTGACGTTTCTTAGCGCAAGCGCGCCGAGCTCATGAAGGAAGTCGAGTCGCAAAAGACGCAAATGGCCGAAATGGAGCGCCGCTTCAAGGAGTCCATGGTGCGCATGGAACGCAAGTTTTTCGAGGAAAAGGTGCGCTTGCAAAAGGAAACGCACCGCAAGATTGCCGACCTGGCCGCCAAGGCGCACCGCGAGGCGCTCGCCACACTCGACGAAACCACGAAGGACATGTGCCGCGAAAACGTGCGGCTCGCCGAGGCGCTCAAGGCGCACATGGCCGCGACCGAGGACTTGACGCGTGCGAATGCCAAGCTGGGCGCGCAGAACGCGCACTTGGCCCAGGAAAAAGACATGAACGACGTGATTGTGCGCGACAAGATCATTGCCGCCAAGAACCAGAACCAGGTGATCAAGGACCTCGAGGGCAAAGTAGTCACGCTCGAACAGACGCTGAGCCATGTCGTGCGCGAGTTTGAAGTGGAGCGCGCGATTTTGCGGTCGACGGCGCGTGAGGAACTCGACGAGGTGAAGCGGCTCGCTGCGCAGCTCAAGCTCAACCTCGACCGCAAGACGCAGGAAATGCGATACATCAAGGTACTGGTATTCTCAATTGGTGTGCGATGGCCCCGCTCCTGCTCACTCCTGCTCCCCGCTTTGCGACAACTAGAAACTCGCCAACCACATTCTCGAACAGCGCACCGACGTCGAGACCTTTTTCATGGACGCGCTCGACCACGTGCGGCAAGAAATCGCGCGCGCGCAAACGCAGGAGCGCAAGCGGCGCGTGCAAGAGTACTCGCAGCACCTACGTGCGCACCATTCGGGCGTGCACGGCGGCATGGTTGCAGTCCCGCCCGTCTCGCTCGATACTGCCGTGCAGCACGCGCGCCAGCCGCGCAATGCGAGCCCAGCGGGGTCAGTTGCGTCGTCGTCGACCCGGTCGCTCAGCCGGCACCGGCGCGGCCATACGCGCGATGAGCCGGTCGACGCGGGGCCGACGCCGGTGATTGATGTGGCGAGCTTGTCGTGGGAGGACCGCGAGCGCGTGTTGCGTGTCCTGTTTGCGCGCATGAATGGGTTGCTAAAGGACGAGAAGCCGGCCGAGTCGCACGCGTCGACAGAGACGCCGTCGAGTCGCGCATCGCTGCTGGCTGATGTCAGGAGGCGCGCGCGCCGCGCGAGTCGGAGCCGAAGTAGGGGCCGGGTGCGGCAGCGAACGGCCGATAGCGATGGATACCACGACGAGTCGATCGTGGATACAGGTGGGCGGACGAGTGTGGATTCCGTTGCGTTTGCGAGCCACCCTGGCCCGTACGGCCTTGGGGCTGTTGAGCCGGCGTCAGTCCCACCGCCATCGACGCCTCTGTTCGAGGAAGGACCGGCAAGCGACGAGGTCGGAGCCGCTGACGCAAAGGACGACTGTGCGGTTCTGCCGGCGGTCGTCGGACACGAACCGCCCGTGAGCACTCCGCCATTGGTGGTGCCGATGATCGTGGAGCCCGAGATTTGCGTGACTACTTCTTCTTCGTCTTCCAATCCTCCTCTGAATCCACCAGTACTTCCCGAAATTGAGGTGTCGGAGCACATGGGGTAAATACAACGTGGAGTGGCCCTGGCCTGAGATTGATGATGCCTGGGCTTTAGATGAGCACCAAACGCGCGACCTGGTTCGGTGTGACGTGTATTGGTTGTTTCGACCAGACGACACGACCAACATTCAGTACACTTACGCCCAACCTGACCCGACCGCTCACAGGTCCTTTTGGTGCGACATGAACACGTTGGCGACCGTCTTGCTCAATGCCTCGCCCGGCTTCTTGCGGTGCAGCGGGACACCTGACTCGTGCTCGATGCGCTCGGCAAATCGCTGCAAGAACACGGGCCGGTCCGCTTCGGGCGTGTCGCGGAGTGCCATGTAGAGACTAGGCACGGTGCACGCCAAAGAGTCAGCGATGAACGCGATCGCAGCAACCCGTCACAGTGCACAGTCGTAGGTACCTCTTGGGCGTCGGGAAATGCTTGGTGATGAACCGTGCTTTTTCGTGCGACATTTGCCGTACCGTAGTGAGCAGCTGCGTAAACAAGTCGCGCAGGACCACATTTTGCGTCTTATCCGAGAACGTGGAAAACGTGGGCAGCGACAAGTGCACAGCCGTGCGGCACCGGTCGGCACTGCCCTGCACGTGCCGGATGCGGTCATGCTCGGCGCGGCCCATACTCTGCAGCGTCTGCGCGCGCGGATCGACGACGCCGTAGGTCTTGTAGGCGAGCCACTGCTCGCGGCTCGGCACGTCCTGCGGCAACAGGTAGTAGACGGCGTGGCCGCGCCAGATCCGCTCCATGGTGCGCGTCATCTGCGCGAGCCACTGCACGGTCTCAGCCGACGACTTGGTCACCTTGAGGTTGAAGTGCGACCAGAGCACCGTCTGCATCTTGGCCGTCTGGACTGCCGCCTCCATGCCGATCACGGCACTTGTGTGCTTGTTCGACTCCTCCACGATATACAGCAAATTCGGCACGCCCGACTGCGCGAGCCGCCACTTTTGCTCCTTCCACCGCTCGTCCTTGATCGACGAGACAAAGTCGTCAATGCGCTTGCGCTCCACGACATAGTCGAGGACAATGTCTGGGTGATTCTGGTACGCGGCCGCGGCCGCGGTGGGCCGCGCGCGCGCGATCCACAGCATGTCCCCGACGGGCAACTGCGCGGCCTCCACCTTGATCCCGGCCTTGGCCAGCTCGAACCGGAACGTCTCGCAGTCGCGCCGGTACGTGTCGCGGTCGCCAAACGTGCGCGCCAGTTTCTCGCGGATGTCGAGCACGAGGATAATGTCGTACTGGTCCGCGGGCAGGACGCGCACGCGCCGTGGGGCCCAGGTCGGGGGTGGGGTCGCAGGACGCGGGGCGGCGGCACGGCGAAGGCCCGTGTCGGTGGAGACACTACGCGCGAGTGCGGGGCGAGAGGCGGTCGAGGTGTATGGGCTGGTTTGCGATGCCGGTGGTGGGTCAGGTTGCGAGCCCGCCGAGATGGGCTGCGACGCGGCGTGGCGATTCCAAGTGTTCAACGACGGCGGAGGAACAGGGACCGGGCTGGGCGTAACGCGCGAGCTGTTGATCGATATGGCCGAGGACGCCGTCGATGCACGGGTGAGTGCCGGGCGCGCCGGTGGCACGGCCATGGACGGCGGTGGGGGCAGCGGCAAGTCCTCGTTGTCCGAATCGTCGAGCACCACCACGTCGTGGGTGCTGGCTCGAGACGCAGGGGCCGGTGCCAGCGGTGGCGTCGCAGCCGCCCGGCTCGGCGGGCGATACGTCGACATGGCCGGCGGCGGCAAATCGAGGTCAAGCGGCGCGTCCTGTTCGCGCTCCCACGCGTCATAATCAATCGGGCTCTCGGACACCCATCTCGGGACGTGCTGCAAGTCCGGCGATGGGGATGACTCCGGGTCGGCCAGGAAAAACGGTCGGCGTTGCGGAGGAGGAGAGCTGGCGGGAATCGTCGGCGAGATAGGGCGAGACGGTGGTGCCGGTGCGCGCAGCGGAGAATAACCAAAACCACCCAGTGACGACGATGAGCGGCGAGGGGGAGAAACTGGGGCGGGAGCACCGCGGGGTGGGGAGTAATCGACGGCAAAGACAAAGTCGTCAAGCGGAGAAGGAGCACGGGGAGGTGGGGCCGGAGTGCTTGCCGGAGAGCAATCGGCCCCGAGGCCGAAATCGTCGAATATCGGCGACGGAGAGCTTGGAGCCCACGCGGCCATGTCCGGGCGTGCCACGCCGACAGCGGCCGCAGCGGCAGCGGTAGCGGGCGGTGGTCGCGCGGGTGGGACGCGAGCAACTGTGACCCCTGGTGGTTTTGCAAACAGGTGCGTCTCTTGCCCCACTGCGTTCTGGTAGACCCGCTCGGCCAGCTCAATGCCCTCGTCAGTCAGAAAATAGCACTTGGTCGCGGCCGAGCACTCGACGAGACCGCGATCGACGAGCGTCTTCAAATTGGAGCGGCCTGACGTGCGCAATGCGTCCGGACAGTATTTGGAGCCGCGATCGACGAGGTTGGGCCACGGCACCATCGTCTGCTGCGGGTTGCTGTAGAGGTACTCGAGCAGCGTGAGCAGGATCGCGTAGTTGGACGTTCGGAACCGCGGGACGTAATCGGTTGCGCGGCGCTTGCGAGATGGCGGAGCGGCAGGGTGGGGAGGTGCGGCGACGGCCGGCACAGCAGCAGGTACAGCGGGACGATGCGCTGGTGGAACGGGCGGGGCCACGTCAAGATCCCAGTAATCGTCTGCGCCTGCAACGTCGTCGTCGTCGCTCAGAACGATCGCGTCGGGTGAGGACGAGGAGGAACTGCGCTTTCGTTTCTTTGCTAAATAACGAATGAGAGGGTCAAATGAGTCGACGTGAACCAACGGGAGCGCTGCAACCAAGAAAACAGACCGGTGCTGGCGGGCCTGGCGGGAGGTTGTACGTCGGGCGAAGCGGGCGCGAGCATGGCCGGCATTGTTGGCGGCACTGCGAGCGCAGTCACCGAGGTCTGAACGGGCAGCATTCGACCGTTTTTCGTAGCCATGATCCGACCACCGCCACCGCCACCGCCGCTCGCAGACCGACGATGCCGTGCTGCAGCAACTGGTGGAGAAGCACCGGCAGGTCGAGCCGCTGCCGCACCGGCGGCCGCACCAGCCGGGGGAGGGTGATCATCCGCACCAGCCGAGGGAGGGTGATCATCCTCACCAGTGGTGCGGCGTTTCGCCAGCTCCTGGTCGAGAATGCTGGCAATCATGGCTCCAATACCCTTGACGCGTTTCTTGGCCTCATGGCCGTTCTCAAGATACTCGTTGTGGTTGACGATGCCGGAGAGGGCCTGGTCAGCGGGACAGCCGGAATAACATGCATCAGTAACCGTGCGTTTATTGAGCGACAGTGATAATAGCCAGAAGACAGACAGACACCTTGCGATAGACAAAGATGAGTTTCGAGTCCGGGTTGGTGTCCTGCAGTTTCTTGAGCAAGTCCTAGATCAACGCGTCGAACGAAACCGTCGAAGTCAGCGCGACATGATCTTGCTTTGATTGAAGATCATTTGCTGGATCAAAACGGCGCAATGTACCTTGAGAATCAAGGCCAAATGACGATTGACGCAGTTACCGGGCAGGTTCGGCAAGGGCGGCATGGTGGCAGGTCAACGTTACGCCGTGAATCGCGCGAATTGACGGTATGCCGGGGGCAGGGCGTGCGAAATCGTCGCGCGTGGCCAAGTTGGGTGCAGCGTCGGCGTTGCAGTTGCAGGAAGTTGCAGCAGGAATGGCGGAGCATCGGCGCGCACAATCAGGACGAAAGGCGGCAGGTTGGGTTGTCGTCGCGGATCCTCTTGCTGCCGCTGTCCCCGTCCACGTCGGCCGTGGCTCCAAACTTGCGCGAGGGCGCGAGAGGACCGTGTGCGGTGAGGGTGCGGTAGATGCGCCTGCCACAGCCATCGCTCAAGCTCGAGGGCCTCATCTGACTCTGCTTAGTGCGCCGCCAAGCCTCGAATGACTCACGCCCGCCCCACAGCGAGCCTCTCTGTGATTCGCTTGCCCGACCCTGTGTCCCTCGCTTTCCACCCGCCTCACTCGGCTAACTGGCCTGCCTGTGCACGCGCACGCTGCTGGCGGCCAAGCAATCTGCGGAACCAGCAATGGAAACGCACAAACTCCCTCCGCCCCTTGTGTTGTTCACGACATAAACTACATTGATGACGAAATGATGGCGACCATCATCGGGCCGGCAATCGGCCAACGGGAGAGCATGCGCGCACACAAGAGGCGTGTTTCATGGTGCAGAGCGTTTCGCCAGCGACAGCCGATGGGCTGGTGCGTGCAAACACCTCTCGGATCATTTCCGTTGCAAAACCGGAAAGGATCATGAGCCGGAACGTGTGGAGATCCCTTATCCGGTGAGGTCTTTTTGCTGCCGGAGAACCCATGTCGCCTTTATTTTCTCGGCTGTACTTGACCGAGACGAGTCGGAAACACGGTCCCAACTGGCAGCTGCCGAGAGATCTTGTCGCCATGCTCACTCTCCACCCTCCATCCTACCCGTTCGCCTTTCCTGGCGCCTGCAGCGCGCTCTCAATCCTCACCTCACTCGCGGTCGGTCCCGCGCGCCGTTGCATAGTGCCTTCCCGGCCACGCCTGTTTCCGCCGTTGTGGGCATTCATCAGCGACCGACAAGTCACGGCGACGATCCATATCCTTTCCACGCCGGCGCCATGCCCGCTCGCGATCTCATCACGTTGGCCAGCGATGTCTCCCACACTGCCACCCGCGGCGGCGTCGTGTGGAAGGCCAACTTTGCAACATTGCGCGACCAGCTGTTCATGACCAGTCTCGTTCTTCAAGGCATTGGGTTCCTCGTTTTGCTCTGGACAACGGCGACGGTCCTCGTTCCGGCCTGGTACCAGAATCGGTCGCGGTTTTGGCACCTGTCGCTCGTGGGCACAGTGCTCCTGCTCCCAGTCCCGCTCTTTGAAATGGCCTATGCGCTGGCCCGGCTCACGGGCGAAACGATTTGGCCATTCCCGTCGTATCTCTCCATTACGTCGGACGTGCTGCTCCGGACTGGTACGTTGTGTCTGCGATATGGTTTGAGAACACTCGATTGATCACGACCAGATCTCTGACTTGGCGGTGCACCACATGGCATCTAGGCTACACTATCATTTTGCTGTGCCGATTCTTCCGGCTCAAGATTGTCTCGCCATGGCCGCGCTCTCGCACACGGCTCGTCTACCTCGCCGCGTCGGCGGCCATTGTCATCGTCATGACGGCCAACCTCATCAGCACGTCAGTCGTCCGCGCTGAAGAGGCAGGATATGTGTGGGGCACCAAAATCCCCGCGTCCTTGGTCGCAGCGCGCGCGCGCGACAAGTTGATTGGGCTCGTCACGCTGTCCATGGCCGCCATTGCGTCGATCATCACGGACTTGCTCTTTTACACGGTCGTGGTCCGCAGTGTGGCCGAGGCGCGGCTCGAGGAAGCGCATTTGCCATGGGCCGCCAAGCTCAAGATTGCCGTGCCCTACGTCGCGCCAGTTCTGCTCACGGGCCTCTACATTACCTGCCACGTTCTCTCGGTCGTCGCGCCGACCATTTCGGCCATGTCGTTTTCGGCGTTTTCGCTCAGCAAGTGCGTGTTCGATTTGCTCATTTTGCAGCTACTTGCCATTGATCCGTGAACCCCTATTCCAGATTGACGCCCGTGGTCGACACGATCGTCTTCTTCCAATTCTCTATCTCGCAGACCAAGAACCTGCTCGAGTCGCTCTCCGCCAGCTCGCGCAACTACGGCTCGCACATGATCACCTCGAGCGGCAAGGCCAACGCAACCGCATCCGCCACGGGCTCACGTTCGCAACCCGTATGGAGCAAACCGACGCCACCTTCTGTCAGCTACGGGTCGCAATCCGCGTCGCATCCGGGGGGCGCCGCACATTCGGTTTACCTCACCCCCGCAGCCACCGACGGCGGCGCGCCCGCCCCACCATCCGCCAAACTCGCCGGTGTCGAGCTCGAGCCGCTCGAGACGCGGTACCAGATCTTTGATTCTTACAGTCGGTTGGCCACGCCGTCGCCGCCCCCACCACCGCCCGTTCCAATGCCCAACGTTCATTACGTTGCGCCGCCGGAGACGTATATGATGTCGCAGCCGCCAGCGTTTGATCCGAACGTGGTGATTGGGTCGCCGCCGCCAGCGCGCGCAACGTATGGGCTGTCGAACCAGATCGCTGGGAGCGAGTCGCCCGCGTGGGTGCCGCAGCCGGCGTCGTCGATCAGCAGTGAGCAGCCGCCGCCCAGGCGCGGGCCGTCGCTCAACCACCCGGTCATTCGCTACGGTCCGGAGTAGGGAGTCAGGGTGTTGAATATGCGCATGGTGCACTGCATGCGGGTCGAGCGGAGCGTCATCCAGTTCGAGTGTTCGGCTCGGTTTATTGTCCAGTTAGGTTAGAAATACATGAACGCCGTTCTGTGAGTTGCGTGTCAGCCGCGCGTCAACCCCTGAACCCGCACCACAAGCAATCCACATGTCCCGAAACTCAAGCCCACGAAAGAATGGGTGGAGAAGATAGGGGAAATTGAATTGACGATGTTTACCAAACGCATTCAGGGCCCCGTGACTCAACTGAACCCGAATAATCAGCAGCGGAAACTGAATTAGAACGTTGCGGGTCGCCTCAATTGCACCAAGTTTGACTGACTGCTGAGAGAGAAGAAAGGGTTCACTCATGGATTTCCATTCCTCTAGCCAGACAGCTGCTGGCGTAATCAAGCACCGTCGGCAAAAGTGGAGCCAAACCAATCAGCAACACAAGACACCACCGCACGCTGAAAATCAGAAAAACTCGAACGGTCCCGCGACTAAACCGCTCGCTGCCGGTGCCGCTGGTGCCGCGCCCACTGTCTGAATCTCAAACCACTCGCCGCTCGCAAAATCGCTCGCGGCGCGGTACTGCGCGAGCAGGTGCGCCATGGCCGCCTCCTCGATCTGGATCTGAGCGAGCGGTTTTTTCTTGAGCCGCGACGTCAGGTTCTTGGCTTGCAATTGCTCGTTCTGGATGGCGAGGAACCGCGATCGCTGGTTGGGGCTCGACGTGCCGCTGTCAATAGCGGGGATCGACGACGTGGATGTGGTGCGGACCCGTGGCTTGTCGGCGGTCAGTGCGGGGAAGGAGGAGGTGCTAGGGCCGGTCATGATCGAAGCCGCGGTTCGTGTCATGGTCGGCGCACGAGCCGCGGGTCCGCAGCTCGGTGCGGTCAATCGAGTTGAAGCGGAATTTGGTCCTGGCGCGATCCCGCCTGCGTTCGAACGCGGTGCAGTCGCCGAGCGCGTCACGGCGGATTTACCCCATACATTAGTCGGCGCGCTCGTCGCCGATGACGATGCCGCCGGGTCCAAAACCGCCTCGACCTCTTTTTGCGCGCGCTTGCGCTCGCGCTGGCTCTGCTTCTTGATCGGCGGCACTGACGCGAGGGCGTCGGGTATCGCGGTAACCGAGGGTGCTGCAGACGCGGCGCGTTGCTGGGCTGCCGCGCGTTTCCGTGCCTCCTCTTGCTTCTGGATCTCGACCAGCGAGAGTTTGAGAACGGCAGGTGCCGCGGGCGAGAACGGTGCCGCGGGCTTGACGATAATCGTCACGTCGGCTGAACCTTGGTGCGGGGGCGGGGACGGCGACGCCGAGGGCGCAATCGCGTCGGTTCCTGCCGATGGAGCCAGGTCCGACACGAGCACAGTGGCCGGTGCCGGAACAGGTGCCGGACCCATGAGCGACTCCTTGCGGTTGCGCTTCCTGCGGTCGACCGTCGTCGTGGCCGGCTGGTCCGACTCGATCGACGGCTCGAGCGCGACGAGGTGGT
The DNA here is from genome assembly GCA_000151295.1 of Allomyces macrogynus ATCC 38327. Classification (NCBI taxonomy): domain Eukaryota; kingdom Fungi; phylum Blastocladiomycota; class Blastocladiomycetes; order Blastocladiales; family Blastocladiaceae; genus Allomyces; species Allomyces macrogynus. The sequence goes on from GG745330.1 coordinate 2,099,176, forward strand.
TGGCGGCGGCAGCGGTTTTGGCGGTGGTCCGTTTCGCGTCGGGCACTTGTAAGTAGTACTGGAAGCTTAGCAGGCGCTTGAGCGCTGACGAATGATTCCGCGTCGTCGGCGCCTGCTTTTCCTGTTGATCCTTGACGAGCGCCTCCACGTCCACGACCCAGTCGTGCGTGGCCGCGTCGGCGTGCTTGCGCAGCAAGTACGACGCATTGGCGAGCAAGTAGTCGGCAGCAGTCTTGAGCAGGTCCGGCGCATGGTGCAATTCGGCCAGGTGCAGCACCTCGCGCACGTTCTTGTTGTTGAGGCACTTGGTCACGATTTTCGACACGTCGTCCTTGAGGTCGTCGAGCAAGAGGTAGTCGGCAATCACGAGCAGCTGCAGCAAGTCGGCAAACGGCAGCTCAATCGACTGTCGGTCGCGCATCCAGTTGGCCACGGCTGCCAGGTACTGCGCGTCAAACTGGTCGAGGTGCAGGACGCCGTTGTTGCTGTGCCAATCCGTGTCGAGACTCGCCTGGAACCACGCGTGGCGGAGCGCGTAACCGGCGTCGACGGAAATGTCGCCCGACGAGCCACGGAGTACGACTTGGTCCAGGGTACTGGACTGGCCCAGTGCGCGATCAGCGACAAACCCACCGTCTCGTCGTGCCCGCGAAGATGCCGACGACGACGACGGGGTCAGTTCAAAACGGAGGTTGCTCTTGAGCGCAGCAAAGCCGCCTTGGCCGTTGCAGTACACGCGCCGGACGCGGTCGAGCATCAGCGTCGACCATTTCGGCGCCGGCGACGTTTCGTCGGCCGCGGCGACGGGACACGGCGACGAGACATGCAAACTGCCACGCTCCGTCACGAGCAGCAGCGTCCCATCGAGACCAACGACCACATCAAATGCCTCGTCGGCCCTGCTGTGCGCCTTCCACACGCACCACGGTGCCGTCAGCATCGACTGACCCACGGCCCCGGATGTAGCATGTACGTTCCACAAATATACGTCGCCCGTGTCGCTGATCGCTACGCCATAGGCGACGCCCTTGCTGTCGTTGCACGCAATGTGCCGGATGGTCGGCGGTTTGGTCACGGGCGTCACTTTCCACCCACCGGCCTGCGCGAGACTCGAGAGCACGGCTGGTTCCGGCACGGGGAACCCGAGCTTGCGCGCCGAGTACTGGCGCAGCAGCCAGACAGTGCCCGACTCGAGAAGCACGACCGTGAACCGTTCCGTGCACTGCACCGTGACGATGCCGTCATCGGACGGCAAGCACGCGACCTTGCGCGGTTGCACAACGACACTGTCGCGCGAGTGCCCGAGTTGCCCTTGGTTGAGCCCAAACGTAATGAGTGTCGTGCGGTTGTACGCGACCGTGTGGATCTTGGACGCGGCCACGCCTGTGACCACTTCGCGCTTGAGCCCGCCGACTTGCAGTGGGCGCGGCGCCACGAGATGAGTTTCGCCTTCGCTCGAGTGCATCCCGCGCGTCTTGCCCCCGCCCCCGCCACCGCCGCCCGCGCCGGGTCCACCGGCGTGCGTAGCCGCAGCACCGTCGTGCACGAGTCGTTGTAGTTGCGCAATGTCTGCATCGTCCATGGACAGACCGCACTGGCCAAACTCGTTGGAGCCCCAGATGTAGACGGTGCCGTCGTCGAGCGCAACGACGGAATGGTCGCGGCCGGCCGCGACGGCAGTCACGGTTCGCTCAGCGGGCCAGAAGGAGATGCGGCGCGGGGTCAAGATGACCTTGCCGCCGCTCTTGACGCCGAGCCGACCGCAGCTGCCGTAGCCCCACGTGTAGAGGCCCTGCGTCGTGAGCAATAATGCGTGCATCTTGGCCATGGCAAAGTCCTTGATCAGCGGAAACGAGTGGTGGGGCGTGTAGGCGAAATTGGGCGAGTCTTCTTCCCGGAACGAGACACGGCGTGGGTGCTCTCTGTCACAAACCGGGCAGGTCGTCAGCGACATGGGCCATGCGACCGTGAGAAATGAAGACCGTCGTACCGGTCGTCGCCATTGCTATGGCCCAAGACGAAATTGACGTTGCTGCCAAACGTCAAGAGCTCGTCGGCAACCGGGTCAATGGGCAGCTCAGGGATCGTCTTGGCAAAGAGATCAAACGGCGCAATTCCTTCTCGGTCGGGAATCGACGGGTCGATATCATCACGGCCGAGCAAGAGCATGGCGATGCCAATGTTGCCGTGGTAGAGCGCCCTGCAAGGGACACGACGCGTGGTCAGAGCGACTTGAATTTGGCAAACCACCAAGTGCTACTGAATAGGCACCCACCGGTGTAGTGGCGTCCACCCGCTCTCTTCGTCTTGCACGTTCACATCAACGGACAAGTGATCAATGAGCGCACGTGCGGCAGCAAACTTGTTGAGCGTGCACGCAAGGTGAAGCACGGTCGTGCCCGCTGCGGTGACACCGACACCGCGCAATCGCACGTTCGGGTCGAGCGTCGCCACGGCGCCCGTCGCCGAGAGAGGTAGCGAGCTGTTGCCGTTGCTGATGTTGCCAGAACCGGGCTGCTTTCCTTTCTTGCCGCCGCCCCCCTTTCGCACCGACGCGACAACATGACTGCTGGCCCCGGCGATGGACGTGGTATCGGGCGCATGGCGACGCAGCACCGAGTGAACAGCGTCAGCATCGTTGCGCAGTACGGCCTCGACCAGGGCCTTGAACGGGATATGAAGCTCGAAGAGCGGCGACGTGAAGAGCAGCGTATCGAAGGCGCTGCCATTCGTGGACGACGCGCCCGAGCCTTGAGAACGTGGCGGAGCCGCGGCCGGTGCCGCAGAAGATGATGGTCCGGCAGGGTCGTGCAGCTTTTGGGCATTGGGGCGCGTGGAAGTCGACGCCGTCATGAGAATTGGTGGTGCGGCCGGTGCAGCGCAGTTGTAGGCGCGTTTGGGCAAGAGAATTGGTTTGCAGCGAGCCAAACGCTTGGGGGAGGAGAGCGCTGTTGGCGTCCAAGAGTGCTGGACATCAAGGACCATCAGTCGTGGGCGGGGTCGGCAGCGTCCAGATGGCCAAGAGGGCGATCGCAGAGGAGCAGCATGCTGTCGGCCGAGTGAGGCATTGGCACGTGCGCCTCGAGTCGCGCGGCCTCTTCCCAGCGAATGTCAGGCATGTCGTTGTCTTTTCGGCCTCCTCCTGCTCGCCGCGCCTCGAACCCTCGCCTCGACCTCGTCCAACAACCCGCTCCGCGACGAGCGCCCGGCCAACTTGCCGCAAGATGCAGCAGTCAACGTCGCAGCTGCCCAAGAACAAGCGCGACCTGCGCGCCTGCAAGCTGTGCTCGCTGATCAAGGTAGCCAACAAACCGGCCCTGAACCCGATGGCCCTTTCCAGCAACACTCGCTCAGAGCAGCATCTTTGGACCGCTCTACAAGCTACCGGACCATTGCTGACCATTCGCCGCGGTGCGGTGTGCCGTTCGACCCTGGCTCGCCCATTCGGCTCCTTTATTGCAGACGTTGAGCCAGTTCAAGCAGGACGGATGCGATAACTGCGAGGAGATCCTGGACCTGCGCCGGCACCCGAGCCGCGTCGCCGAATGCACCTCGTCGACGTTTGAAGGGTAGCGTTGCTGCTGAACGAGTTGCGTGGCCGTACCATTTCGCGCTGACTCTGACTCGGTCCTCTTCGTGATTGTTAGAGCCATTGCCATGCTGAAACCGGAGCGGTCATGGGTCGCAAAATGGCAGCGTGTCGGTGTGCATCGTCCTCTTTTCCTTGGCGCGTGGTTGAACCACGTCTGTCCTCGTTCGTTTGCTGACACAACCACCACCGCAGACCCGTACGTTCCCGGCCTCTACGCGATTCGCGTCTCTGGTCGCATTCCCGAGGACATTGAAGCGACCTTGGAGCAGCGAGGGATCCGCTACCGCCCACGAGATGGCACCGCGGGTGACTTGTGATCGATTGGGCGGGTGGAGAAGTCAGTTTGTATTTATTCTTGCAATAGCAGCCGGCAGCGGCTGGGCGTGTGTTGAACGGGGTTGGTTGTGGAACGTGGTCGGGAGTGCAATCGCGGCTTCGAGCACCGCTTGGTGCCGGCCGAGGCGATCGCGAGCGCGCGCGAAAACGACACTGTCGGGGGAACGAGCTTCAGCACGGGCCGCGTGGTGGATGTCTCTCGCGCAGACTAGTGCGGTGGGCTTCATTCGAGAGTGTGACGTGGTCGCGCCATGCTGTTCCCACCGCACTCCACCGCACGCTGCGCTGCTGCACGTCTCGCCCATCTTCACCTCTCATCGTCTCTTCTGCTTGTCCCGTCGTTCAGCAGCGACTTGACCTCTGTGGGCCGTCACCAGCACGATTGATCTGCAGCAGCGCAGTGTCAGTCCCAAGAAGTCGCCATGGCCTCGTCCCAATCATGGCCCGTCGAGTCGCCGCCGCGACCCCGCAAGCGTATTCAATCCACGCTGCATTGGGCGCTCGACCCGCTCGATTATGACGGCCCAAGCCATTCTCGTGCGTCTCCATCCCATCACGGCAAGATTTCCTCAGAATTATCGCACAACTTTACTTCCCATCGTGATACTTTTTGTTACAGATCTTGTTGCGGCACCAAAGCCCGGGAAACCCGCCGCGAGCCGCGACCGGCCGCTCCCGCTGGCCCGCGTCAAAGTGCGCAAGACGGCCCAGCTAACGTTGCCCACCGACGAAATCGCGTCGGGGATCCCGCCGCCGCTCGCCATCCCGAAACCAACAATTCGAACGGGCCCCGACGTCTCGCAGCGCACCGGGTTCGTCCCGCGCGCCAAGGCGGCTGGGAGACGCAACGGAGTGCGCGACGTTGACGACGACGACCGTATGCGCGCCCCGGCCAAGCCGAAGCCCAAACCATACGACGTGGCCGAGGTGCAGGCGTTCATGAAAAAGCGGCGGCTCCAGGCCAAGCAATTCAACGTGCACGACACGATCAAGGACCTCGACAAGCCGCTGCACCGCGTTCCGTCGCCGCCGCCCATGGCCACCCCGCCGACCGCCAACCGCACGGAAATTCTCCAGTATATATTGAAGCGGCGCGAGCGCGAGCGACGTGAGCGCGAACACGCGCAGCAGTTGCACGACGAGGCCGAGCGCAAGCGCGCCGAGCAGATGCGGGCGCTCGAAGAGTTTCGCCGGCGGCAACGGGTCTTGGAGGCCGAGAAACAGCACGATGCCGCTCCCGCAGCAGCGGCGACACGTCCTGATTCGGCCAGCGGCGCCGTTGGCGACAATCCTTCACCCGGCCCAAGTGCGGCGAGCCCTGCGCCCGTCCCCACCGCGGCGGGCCAGGCGGTATTGATCGCAGGGCCCATGCCATCGCAGGCCGAGCCTTCTCCACCCATTGTTGCGTCTGGGCCAGTGCTGGTCCTCGATGCGGTTCCCGATGGGTCGAATGCGGTGGCCGTACCCACTGCCGATTCCAGGCCGCCGCCAGGGCCCGTGTTTGCCGATCAAGCGCTTCCAGCCACCGCTCATTTCATTCATCAGCCTATCCGCACGCAAGTCGTTTCGGCCCCACGCGTTCACCGACCGGCTCCGATGCTGGGCCCGACCGCACCGCCATCTGCGCGATTCGTCCCAAATCTCGGCGCCATTGCCGAGCACCAAGAGCACGACGTGGTCACTGACGCGCCGTCTCGGCGACGACGTACGGTCGTCTCACCGTCGCCGCTCGAGGACCTGGAGCGCGACCTGCAGGCGATCTTGGAGGAGGACATGGTCGTGCACTGCGAAACGCTGCAGACCGACTCGACGCTCCGCGTTCTCGCGACCAGCTCGCCCGAGGCGTCGAGCTTGTCGCTTGGCCTGCCGCCGTCGCACCCGTGTGCTCCTGCTGTCGTGTCGGACCCGAGCTCATCGTCGCTGCACCTCGAGCCAGTGCAGAGCTCTGGGATCACCAACGATTTGACGGATTCCCGCGAGTCGCTGGAATCGACGCCGCGTGTGAGCGCACTAGGCTCAGTGCAAGGCGCGCCGATTGGGACGCGTTACTCGAACCATGCCGAACCGCAGTTTGGGCTTCACCAAACGGCGAAACCGCCGTCGGTGCAGCAAGGGCACGAGAGCCCATTGGCCGCGGTATCGTCTCGGCCTGCTTCAACACGTCCTCTCGACCTGTACCACCCTCTGACCGTTTTCGAGCGCACTGCACGTCGCGCGGAGGCTTCTGCCCAAGCCGAGCCGCGCGCCGCTTACGATGCCGCTGATGACACCTCCATGTTCTGCTCGCGCTCGCCGTCGCCTCGTCCTACCGCGCGACAGCACGCCGTCAAGCACTCGATGGTCGTGCACGACGACACGGCGTTTCTCGGCGCTGCTGCCGGCGCGTTGCCGCCACGTGGTCTTTCACCGATTGCGCACCACCAGTCGCCAAGGCGCGTACCGGAACTCATTCATGGTGCCGGCATGGGCAACCGCGATACCAGCTTCATGCGCGACCTCAGCCACCGCGTCATCCAGGATCACTCAGAGGAGGAGCTCATGGCCGTCGAACGGTCGTCGTCGGTTACGCCGCGGCCATTGAATCAACTCTCGGGGTCGTTTGGTGAACCGCCGCGCTCGTCTGTGGTCCGTGACTCGATCTCGTCGAGCGCACTCGCATCCGATTCCGGCTCTTTCATCCTGGCGCAACCCGCTCGAGCAACCGTATTGCCGCCGTGCGACGTGTCGGCCGGGACTGACGTCGGGTTGCTGCCTGACTACGCACCGTCGCCGACTCACCCCGTCTACGCGCCGGGCGCGTTGGCGAATGGAATTCAGCAGTCGCTTCATTATGCCGAGTCGCTGCACCTGGCCGACGTGTTGCTCGAGTCGATTGGGCAGTTCCGTCATGTTGCTGCATTGGGTGGGAATGCCCCAGGTCGGGTTCCGGCACATTGGGTGCCGTCTGGTCGCGTCGTGTCGCCAGCTGCCAACAATCATGTGCTGGGCCCGGCGCCGTTGCACACGAACAGCAACCCATCTTTACCGTCGAGCGATGATTCCCGCACGCATTCCGGTCGACCCTTGACGCCGTCGTGGGCGCCGACTGAACTCCCTTCTGTTGCTGATTTGGAACCGAACGGTCCTCATGCTAGCTCACCACCACCACCGGTCGCGTTGGCGCTGAGCTACTCGGAGGATTCGGCGCATCTCGCGGCCATGGTCGTGGCCGCCACATCGCCACTTCTCGGCCGCACGGCACCTGTCTTGCCGCCATTTTCGGACTCGCTCCTCGACGCATTCGCACCCGCCACGGCCGTGACCAGCCGAGCGGCGTCACCGGCGGCACTGCCTGCCGTGGTCGCGACCAGTTTGGCCACGTCGCCGCTGGTCCTGCCCGCGGCCACGTGCCACGAAACGGCCAACCAAACGGACCCGCTGCCCGCGCCACGCCGCGACATGAGCGTCCAGACAGATCCTGTGCCGCTTTCTGTTGCCGCTCCTGCATCACCATTGCCGCCGGTCGCCTCACCTGCTGCCTCGCCTGCTGTCTCGCCTGCTGCCTCGCCCGCGCCCACACCAGCGTCCGTGCACGCCAATTCGACTGAGTCGCTCAAGGAGTTTCTCGCGACGCAGTTCCAGGCCAATCAGGACCTGATCAAGCAACTCGTCAACGGGCAGTTGGCGCAGCGGATTCGCGAGCTCGAGGCCAAGGTGGAGGCTCTGCAGCATGCGGCCGTGACGACGACCATACATCCTTCGCCACGACCGGCTGCGTCGCCGCGCATGGATTGGGTGCCGACGTTGCCGCCGAGACCGTTTGTGCCGCTTTCGTTTGCGGCCCCTGGTCCCGCGACGTCCAGTCCTGCGGGCCCGACTCTCGACGATGCACGGTTGCCGGTCGCGGCACCGAATGCGGTCGTCACGCTTCCAGAGCCCGTTGCTGTCGATCCGGCGACGGAAAATCACCGTGACGCCGAGCTCGATCGCGTTCTCTACGATTGGCGCGACCGGGTTCCGTCGATCTCGGCTCGCTCGGAGTCGAGCGGCTCACCGCTACCGGCCGAGCGCAACGTGCTCTACGACCGGCCATCCGACGTGCTGCCGCCGTCTTTGGAGACGGATCCGGTCGTGGGCCAGCATCCGCTCATGGAGCAGGTCGACGAGGGCACGCGTCCTGTCCAAACCGTCATGCCGCTCGGCCCGGCTCTTGACCATACTACCAGTTTTGTGCACGATACGCGGCCGTGCGCAACCTGCGACGAGGTTGCAGATGCTGACGGCGCAGCACCCGCCTCGCCACCCTCTCTCTCGCTGGCCGGCAGTGCTCGCGATGCGCAAAAGCGAGGTTTCCGCGCGCGTCGCTCTACACGACGACGTTCACCTGCTCACGAGCGACATTGGCCACATGGACCTCACCATGTCGTTGACTTTGTCACCGCGCAAGCCCTGCCACCAGGAGGAGGAACCGACCGCGGTTCGCGCACCACCGCACCCGCACTACTTTGAACCCATGTCGGTCATATCGGAGCCGTTTGCCCCGACCAAGAGCCTGCTCGAGGCGCTGCGCAACCCGTCTGACTCGAGCATCTCAAGCCTGTCAGTCTCGGCCATTGGCGAGGACGACGACGTTCGTCACGACGGATCTGAAGCGCTGCTCGAGTCGAGTGTCTCGAGCTTCGACGTGTCGGTAGTTGCCGAGGATGCCGAAATCGACCACGACGATCGTGGATTGCATGATGCGGCCGTGCCTACCGCGTTTCGGGACACTGGCATCGGCGGTGTCGACGCTCGCCAGGTCGTTACGGTCGAGGTGCACGAAGCCGAAGAAATTGGCGAGTTGTGTCCGTCGAGCTCGGCCGCGTCTCTTGTCGCGAGCTCCGTTGTGTCTCGGGCGAGTCGATCTGTGGCCACGTCGGTCGCAACCGAGGGGGCCGCATCTGGGACCGACTCGGCAAGCTCGGCCGCAACCTCGGATTCCTCAATGGAGGCGAGCGTCATGACTGAAGGAAGCGCGCTGGCGTCGCGCACGAGCGGTCGCAACTCATTGATTGCATTGGATGCGAGTCTGGCCGCTGTGAGTGCTAGCGACGTCGTAAGCTCGGTGCTCTCCGGCAGCCGGGCGACCGGACACAATGGCGACGTGTCGTTCGTTGAGTCCGAGGCCGAATCTGTCGTGGAATCGGAGCGCTCTTCATCACCCGGCTCTGTTCTCGAGAGCGACATTGACCAGGGCTCGATCATGGTGGAGCACTGCCCAATGACCGCGTCTTCTTTGCCGCCGTCGACCTTGCCCTCAACTGGCGATCCCGCATCGCATTTGCCATCCACACATCCCGAAAGCGGCCATGGATCTGCCGCCGACACATCGATTGCCTCGCGCATTTCGCCGATGCCGTCGCATTCTTCTCATTCACGCGTGAGCACACCGTCATTGTCGTCTCGAGCGCGGACCGAGTCTGACGTGCTGGTTGCCGCGCTTCAAGATGATGGGCATGACGGCACCTCGATTGCGACGTCTGTTGTGGAGAGCTCGGCCGTGGAGTCGGCCCATGATCAATCGCGGGATTCGGTCGATGAAGAGTCCAGCCCGAGCCTTGATGGACCCAGGTCGCGAAGCGGCACCACTTCGCCGCGCTCCATCACTTCGCCGAGTCGCGAGGCCCCGTCGCGCTCCTACTCCACAGTCTCCGATGTGGCAGTCGATGAGGAAGTGGATGCTCAGCTCGACGATTCTGCAGCGTTTGTCCCGGCAGCGACCGCAACGACGGCGGCGTCGACCGTTCCCAGCACCGATCACGATCAGGCCACAACCAGCATTGGCGAGGAAGCAGACCCGGCATCGGCTCGGTCCACAGACTGCTTGTCGACCGCGGTAAACCAGTGCGCGACGGTGGTGCACACCCTTTCTCGCTCCAGCTCGATTCCTGGAGACGCTCCCACTGCGCCGAGTACTCATGACGACGACGCGACGTCGGTCTCGTCGTCGCCCTCGGTCCCAACGTCCGTCTCGTGCGGCCTCGCGTCGTCCCGGCGCTCCTCAAGCAGCGTGCATGACGCCGGATCTGCCCAGAGTGCTCGGCCTGACCTCGAGGGTCCGACCGAAAGCGACGTTTCTATTTCCGAATTGCGCCCCACTGCTCCCGACGTCGAACTGGCGAGCAGTATTGGTTTGCCAAAGAGCGCGGTCGCTTCCTCGTCCTCGATTGGCGACGACTCGCTTTCCGAGTCGCACTCGGCCATTACTGACGTGGATTTCTCGAGCAGTATTGGTTTGCCAAAGAGCGCGGTCGCTTCCTCATCCTCGATTGGCAACGCAGTTCTGTCGCGTACCGCGTCCGTGACCAAGGATGATGCGACCGAATCTGTTTCGTCGGTCCTTGACGGCGACCAAGCGAGCACGCAGCCGGTTTCCGACACGACCACGTCCACTGTGGAAGACGGCGCTGCTGACCAGCCATCGGTTTCCGTCGCGACCGATTTGGGAACCTCGCCTGCCCTGTCTCCGCCGGCGCAGGAACCCGGCGCAGCGATTCACTCGGACTTCGATGCGTCAGCAAGCCCGTCGATCTCGGTTTCCACGACGGGCATTGGTTCTGACCACGCACCAGCCCCAACTTTCGATTCGTTGCTTGCCGCGGCCCAGCCCTTGACGCCAACGGATGCTAGCGTTGCAACCACGGCGTTGACTGGTCCTGCCTCGCCGACCTTTGTCGCAGATCATGCTGACGCGCTTGCCGCGGCGACTCGCGCGTCGAGCGCTGTGCATCTCTCCTCGGCAAGAAGGTCGGTGTCAGCAGAGTCGCAATTGACCGAAGCCACGGGCCTCGAAACGTCGATTGCCGAGTCGCTCGACGACGTCAATTCAAGTGGCACCACTGAGGGCTCAGTTTCCGCCCAGTCGGCCTCGAAAAGCGTGCCTCACGGCCTCGACGACTTCGGCTCCGCTATCGACGCGCCGTCGAAGTCGGCCCATTTGCCGACGCGATCGGAGTTGGCCGATGCGTCCATGCGGTCGCTGACGGCCGAGCCCAGTGTTGCCACCGGCGACTTGACCTCCCTTGCGGCCCCACGCGATTCGGTCCCTACCGCGACCCAAAGCGCTGTTACCGAACACCTCGACGACGCAACGTCCAACTCGGCCTCAGTCGCGTACTCGATGGAATTCGACCACGACGAACCATGCCACGACGACACGGGTCTCGCCGCGTTCCGCGGCCTTGGTGGGGTTCAAGACAGCGACCAGAGCCATGTCGTTCTTGGCGGCCGATCTGACGACGCGCACAGTGCCGGTGATGCGTCGATCATGGACATGGCGTCGGTGATGCCGACGCTGCACGAAATTCAGACGGTGCCGGAGGATGGCGACGAAGGCACGCGGCCAGCGCCGTCGATGCATTCGTCGCAGCGATCGTGGCTCAAGGACGGCTCATTGTCACCGTCCATGCATTCGTCGCAGGGATCGCTGGCCGACGACGGCTCAGATGTGGTGACGGCAAGCCGGTCGACTGTACAGAGTGGGTCACACGATCACTTGAGCTCTGTCGCGCCCGACGCGAGCGATATTTCGTATGTCGCATCGTCGTTTGAGGATTTCTCGCAAGGGTCTGCCGAGGAGGAGGCCATCAGCCCGCCGATCTCGCCGGTCCCGATCCTGGCGTCGGTCTCTGATCGCTCTGAGCACCAGACGATCGTTTCAAATCCCGAGCCAGTCCCGATCCACGAACTCGTCGACGAAACGACGGTGCCAGTCGAGACTAGCGCGCAGCCGCAAGAGGAGGAGCCACTCACGCCCGACCAGGTTGCCCAGCACAATCTCCTCGCGGCAGCCGCGACCGAGCAGCTCTTGGACACGCTCCTCCACGAAGTCGCCTCGGAAATGGCCGCGCTGCACCCATCGCTCCAGACCAAGCCGACTTCCAAATCCCCGACGACGGCCGTCGCCACCGCCGAGATCGCGCCGCACATGGACGTCGACTACGCGCGCAACTACCTGCGGTTCCTGCTCGTTCACTACCATGACACAGTCCACCGCACCACGCCGCTCGTCCCTGCACCGCACCCAGTCTACCGCCACGCGGCCTGGAATACGCTTCTCGCAGCGGCCGCGGACGAGGCACGGAATCATCTGTTCCAGCGGCTCGGGCCGAGTGCGTGGAACGCGGCGGTACCCGCACATTGGCTGTACAATGAGGTCGTGGCTGTCGTGGCCAAGAACGTGCAGTTTGCCGTGGACCACGTGGAACTGGACGTGGTTGGGATGCTGACGGACGACTTGCGGGTCGAGGCGGCCGAGGCGCGCGCGCAGCAACAGCACCCGCAGCAGTCGGCGCTCGCCATAGTGAGCGCGCCGGCGAGCTCTCCCCTGGTCGTCACTCCGGGCAGCGCACACGGGGTCCCAGCGGCCGGGCACGACGTGGTCGGAAGTGGCTTGATCGGCGCGGAGAACATTGGCGACTACGAGTCGTGGCGCCGGGACAAGGTGGACATGGCCGTGGACGACCTGCTCGACCAGTTGATTTTCGAGTCGGTTTTGGGGACCACGTCGTTGATGGCTGGGATGGTGCCCATGACGCCCGAACAAACGAGCCGTCACTCTTGATTGCCTTCTTGATCAAATGCGTTTTGGATACATTTGAATGAAAACCGTTTGCCCGTTCCCACTTCCCACGGTTCGATTCGGTCGAGGAACGCGGAAGCATGGAGTCGTGGCACCGGGACAAAGTGGACGTGGCCGTGGACGACCTGCTCTACCAGTTGATTTTCGAGTCGGTTTTGGGGGCCACGTCGTTGGTAGCTCGAATGGTGTCCATGACGCCCGAACAAACAAGTCGCTGCGGTTGACTGCCTTCTTGATCGTTTCGTTTTGGACACATTTGAATGAAAATCGTTTGCTCATTTCCACTTCACTTCATTCGATTCTTGAGGGAGACCGCTGGATATATTTCACATGCGATGCTCGCGAAAGAACCGCGCCAGCCGCCCCACGACGGTCCCAAACGGTGCGGGCCCCATGGTGGGCGGTGGATCCATACGCTCCGCGATCCAGCCCGGCAGCTTGTCGCGAATTTCCGGCTGATAGTACCGTACGTCGCAGAGCACGATCACGGCATAGTCGTTGGCGTGGCGAATCGCGCGGCCAATCGACTGGTTGACGGGGCGCATGCATAGGTTGATGTAAAGGTCGTTGGCAGCGGCACGACCGCGCGACGATTCGATAAAGGCGAGCTTTTCCTGGAGTTCGAGCGAAGCCTTGTTGGGGAAGGGAGGCCGAGCATGACGACGCAGCTATGGAGTGAGGGGAAGGGACGAGGGTGAGCTTGATGGCACGGGCAAGGCTGAGCGACCGGAAGGAAGAAAAAGACCGCGCCAAGTTGTCGGAAAAGTTGATGCCCTCGGGCATTTTGCCGTTGACGACTGAAAAAAGCACAGCTCCACCGTTCTAGATGAAAAAAGGTGGAGATCAATGTCAGCGTCGTCATAACCATTCCCAATCCAATGCAACCAACCGCAACGCAGTGGGCGATATGGAAGTGCGGGACGTACCTCGGTCGTGGCCGTCAATGTGTTGCGCGTATTCCCGCAGCGTCTTTTCAAGCTCTTGCGCTTCCCGCGGCTCCTGAAAGACCTGCCGGCAAGAACAGGATGGATGAGTGACAGGACGCAAAACGTGCACTTCGGATCAAAATCAGCTGGACCCTTTTCCGGCGCTCGATCCGCGTGAGAAGATCGCCCTTGCGCATATGTCCGAGGAGCTGTTCGAGCACACCAAACGACGGCACAAACACGACCATGCCACGCGGAACCACTGTTGCCAGGTTCAAGATGACCTGGGCGATGCCGTCCAGCTACACCAAGGAACAGAAGTTAGTTAGTCAGAGACCGGCACCGCGATCACCATGAACAGAGGAGGACAGAGATAGCAAATACAGCGTTAGTACCATGGCCGGATCACTCCAACTCGACATGGTCAATTTGATCTCGCGCCGCGTCGCTGTTGCCGGCACGACCATTGCGGCCAAGTTATTGTCCGGCACGATATGCCCACACGCGAAATGCACGACCTCCTTGCCAAACCGATTCGGCAACAGGTGCTCGGTCAAGTCGGCAATCGGCGCGAGCGTACCACTGGCCAGAACCAGCGCGCGTGAGTCGCGTACAATATCTTCGAAATGGGCTGCCGGGTTGGGCGACAGGTACTGCAGCTGTGGGATCTTGGACTCGGGCGACGCAGGTGTGAAGAGCACGCGGCCGTCAGCGTCTGGTGCGGCGAGTTTCATCAAGAAGCTCTCAAACACGGACAGCGGAGACACGTGCTTAGCGCCGACCCCACCGCCCGCAAGCGCCACGTCCTCGTACTTGTCAACATATCCGTGCAATTTGCGCGCGAGCTGGCTGGCGGCGAGGTACTTGGCGAGACTGTGCGGGTTGACGTGGTCAAGCCCGAGCGCAAACAAAACTGGTTGACGGGCAGCATTTGCGCGACCGTCGTGGCCTTCATGAACTTGTGCGTGGCTGCGAGCAGGGCGAGCAAGTGCTTGATGTGCATGGCGTTGCGCGCGCTGAGCCTCGTGCGGTACTTTTGCGTGTACCGCGTGAGCTGGTTGAAGGTGCGTTCGACGTGCGCGCCGCTGACGGTCACGCTCATGGCCGCGTTGATCACGTCGATCAAGTTGTGCGCTTCATCAATGATGACTACATTGTTGGCGACCGACACGCTGAGGGCATCACGCGTCGGGGCATGCACGAGGCACGCGTACGGGATCGCAACGAGGTTGGCCGACGCGACGGCACGGTGCGCGCCATGGTAAGGGCAAATCCCGAGTCGTGTCCCGAGCGCTCCGAGGTCTTCGATGTCGTGTACTTGCGCAAGCGCGTGGTCGTGGAACGGCATGAGGCCCGCGTCGTCGGCGGGCAAGTACGGACCTGTCGGGATGGTCGTTCGATTCAAACGCACGCTGGCTTGCACGCGCATGAGGCCTGCGCCACACACGCGTCTCGCCCTCGCGCCGCGAGACAACCACCGCAGCACCTCATGCTACGCCTGTCGCGCGCAGTGCTGAACGTCGCGAGCGGGCCGCAGCCGGGCCGCAGGGTGGCCGAGCAGCAGCTCTCGTTCTGTCCTCTGCCCTCGGCGCTGCTGCTGCATGCCGGGTCGCCAAGCTGAAACGCCAAAATACGAACGAGCGCCTTGTTCAATGAAAAATGCCCAAACGAATCCGAGTCGACGCGACTTGCCACCCATTTCTTCCCTGCTCACCCAAGCACACGAAACCGGGAAAACGACACCCCTTCCACCTCCAAGCCCTCGATGCGCTACGCCATCGCCAATCCCGCCGCATCCACCGCCCCTGCTGCCGCTTCGCTCGCTGCGCCCTCATCCGGAATGCTGTCGAGCGTCCGGTTCGACAACGTGACAGACGGTGTGGTCCGCGCCGCCGCGTCGGCATTCACCCCACCGCCGCTGCTGGCCTCGACCAGGTCGCCAAACGACACAACGCGCGACCGCGGCTCATCCTCGTCCTCGTCGCCCTCGCCCTCATCATCCTCGTCCTCACCGCTATCATCTTCACGACCCAGCCCCGACGACGCTGCCGTGGCCCCTGCGGCAAACGCGACCACTTTCCGCGGCACCGCATGCTCGTCGTCCGAATCGGCGGCCGCGACGACATGTTCCTCGTCGGCCGTCGCAAACGCGACATGCCGCCCGACCGACGCTAGCGACTCGCGTGACCCGGCCTCGGAATCGCGGGCGAGAATCACGACTTTGCGCTCGTGCGTACCACCGGCGGGGGAGCCAGAGGCGGCCAAGTTGCTTGAACTGCCCGTGCGCGTACCGAGCGGACTTGCCATGGCACCGCCGCTCGGCCCGGGTGACGCGGAGGTCCGGTGATGGTGCGAGTGGTGCGCGACTTGGATCGGGTCGGCGGGCATGACGGCGTTGTACGCGTGAATCGATGCGAGCGGGTCGTGGAACAGAAGCCGCGTGCTCGAGTCGAGCACGACGTCGCCCGGCACGACGCCACAGGCGGGCGTGGGCGCCAGTGGGCTCGCGGCACCACTGCCTGTGCCGTGGTTGGGCTTGACGAGCAGCTTCTTTTCCGAGTGCGACAGGTCAGACACGAGGTTTTCCTTGCTCATATGCACGCGGCGGTACCCGGCCTCGAGCGGGTCGTTTTCCACATCGTTGATGTCCTCGTCGTCGTCGCTGGTGATCGCGTCGTGCGGCGACGCCAACGCCACGGATTCGTTGGCCACGCCAGGCAACAGCCGCAGCTCGGCCGTCGACAGGTCGCTGATCAAACTGTCGCCGCTGCGCGCGGCATGACCTACGGTACCATTCCCGACAGTCGGCAGCAAGTCCTGCGACCCGCGACGGCTCGCCGAGAGCCGGCGCGCAACCACGGGCATATCGGCGGCCATGGCGACATGCTCGCGGGACCCGCGCTTGGTCAAGATCTTGCGCTCCGACGCCGACAAGTCGCTCGGCGGCGCGCCGCCACCGGGCGTGCCGATCCCAAACGTGACACTCGCCGATCCACTGCCGGTACCCGAAATGGGCGACGCCGCCATGGGCGAAGCAATGTTGAGAATATCGTCGCGCGAGTGGCGCTTGACGAGCATGCGCAATTCCTGGCCCGACAAGTCCATGGGCGGCGCGGCAGACGAGGCCGTGGTCGCGGGCGACGCAGCCGGGGACGGCGTGTGATCGGTGTTTCGCGTCGAGAGACGGCGGTCGCGGTCCTTGATCAGCCGCAGTTCGGCCGACGACAGGTCGCTGACGACCGAGTCGCGGCTCAGAGAGCGCACGCGGCGGTGCGGCGGTGTGTCGGTGTCGTCGGTCACGGTGGTGCCGCCAATAGAGCGGCGCGAGGGGGTGCGCGACGATGGGGCGTCGTTCGTGTCCGAGTCGGACGCGGCGTCGGACCCGGGGGAACTGCTGTCGCCGCGGAGGGGCAGCGTGTCGCCGTCGAGCAGATTCAGGAAGCGCAGCCGGTCCTCGGTGCTGATACTGATGCGGCGCGACGTGGATTTCTTGTCGCCGCCGGGTGCAGACGAGGAGCGGCGCGAGGGCGGCATGGTGGTGGGCCGATCTGGCGTCTATCAAAGCAAAAGGCCATGGAACCAGGTCAGGTTCTTGTGCCAGGTGGCAAGTCGCTGCGGAAGGCCAAGGGCACATACATCGTCGCGATCGGTGCGACCACGGGTGGCGGCGAGCATCGACTCGGAGACCTGGAGGCGCGTGCGCAGGTGGCCGTTTTCAATGAGCAGGTCGATCTTGGCAGCGCGCGCGTCGTCGAGCTTGCGCTCGAGGTCGTCGTTGCGTCGCATCTATCAGTGATGAATGGACCGTGGGTCAGTCAGTAGTGGCCGCAGCGCATCCCAGGGGTGGGCAGACGTACTTCGCGCTCGAGCAGCGCGAGCAGAAACGTTGCATCGCCCGTGGCAGCAGCGGGCGTGGGCGGCGCGCGCAGCGGGATCGGAGCTGACTCCTTGGTGGCGGCGGCGCGAAGGGACTGCAGCTCGTCCTCGAGCGCGGCGATGCGCGAGGTCCAGTGCGCGGTGGGGCGTGGAGGGTCCATGATGGCGACGTTGCTTGAGCGCGAGTTGGGCGATCGGGGTCCAAGGAGCGTGCAGCGCGGCGAGCGGCGGTTGGCGCGGCGAGTGCGGGTAGTGC